>JANIJI010000006.1:6610000-6825000 GCA_024500535.1 Leptonema lineaticorne | reverse complement strand
GGTTCACTTATTGGTTTATGTTCCCGTCTGGCGTCTGGCAGACGCCTAACCTCTGCATTTTCAATGTTCTGATCTCTTATAGGCTATTATTTCTTTGGCTTCAATGTTGAACCAGTTCCATTTACTTTTGCTCGATGTTGTTGCTCTTTCGCGTTCTCTCCTTTGTCTGCCACGTTTATCCTTGAATTTAGCAAAGGTTAAACTTTCTTGATACAAACTTTGAAAAGCGAAAGCAAATTTGACTATATATATATTCGAATAGTAAACAAAAAGACGATCAAAATTAGTAATATACACAAAAAAAAATATATAACAGAAAAAAAATGAAACATTTCACACTATTTTATTCTAAACGTTAAATTATATAAACCATATTGATCTTATTTTTTTTTCCGCTTTTTACGAGTATCTTAAATGTCACAATGTAATTTTATGAAATCGTTCATAAAACCTTTCACTTTACACGACATTTTACACAATTCTAGAATAATTTGTTTTCATGTCACACATATGCGTCGTTTAAAAATGGTAAAAGCGACGCTTTATACTGTCAACATTTTATATTAATTCATCACGAAATACCATTCGGTCGACGAAAATCTTTCACACTACTATTTTCTACGACAATTTCAAAATCGTTTTCGACCAATTATTAGGTTTTATATTTATATATCTCGATTTATTATTGATCCGATCCAATTATAACGATTGTCCTATTAGAATCGTATTTTTTGGCCTTGTGCGTGAGTCGGTAGCTGCCAAAAATGGTACTTTCGAACGATTGTATATATATATATATATATATATATATATATATATATATATATATATATATATATATGCATAAATCTGCGAACCACCATTGTAGAATCGCTGGAGGCGTATTTTGTTCATGGTAGACAAAGAGCATGAGGCACGCGCCATACTCGAGGCAACAAATACGACTTCCATGCACATCTGGTTGTCTTTTTTTGCTTCGATTCCGATTCGAAATTAGATCGCATATATACTATATACTGGTGAATATTATGCGTGAAAGTGCTTTCTTTATTTATACGTCATCGCGCATACTAAATTAGTCATATACTCCATACAGATCCTCGTCTTAAAGTGGAACTGTGAAATTGGAGTATGGAGTATTTTGCATTTCTATAATTAAATCTATAAACAAGGTATTAATTTTAATATTAAAATTAATATATATATATATATATATATATATATATATATATATATATATATTTATTCATCAGTAATATCTATATTGAAATTTAATATTTAAATATCAGAAATATCGAATTCAAATAAAAAGTATAATAAATCGACACATATAATTAAATTCATCATTTCATCCTTAATATTCAACTTCTCATAATATTTTTTATTTAGAGTTAAATTAATTTAAAAAAAAAAATTAATGTTGAAAAAAATAAAAACAATATTAAATATAGTAATTTTTCTTAATTGACCATTTTGTCAATTTTCATCATTTTATGCTTAAAATTTACAAATTTGTTTTTACTATTTATCATAGATTTAATTTGAAATATAAAAATTAATATTTAAACTAGAAAAAAAAAATAACAAAATTGAGCGATAAAAATATAGAAAAAAATAATTTATATTCTCAATTTGAAATATTATTAAAATGACCAAAGAAAATATTTTCATTCACAAACTTTCTAAATATAATTCTCAATATTTTAAAACATACTTATTATTACTATTATGATATTCTCTCAGAATATACATTTATCAAGATGTAGTCATAATTATTTTAATAAATCAATAATGTTATTTTTATATAGTGAATCATCGACTATTTTAATTGAAAGATTATTTATCTTTCTTTTCGTCATGAAGTAATTTATAAACTTGTGTCATTTCTCAATCCCGATCAAAATACATATTATATATTATATATATATATATATATATATATATATATATATATATATATATATATATATATATATATACTGTTATTATAAACTAATTGAGATTTGACATTTTCAAATTTTCCCGTGTCAAAATTTTTACTAAGACGCAATCTCGCCGTTAATGTCACAGTCGGAATTCGAATCCAGGCATTTCACGATCACATCTTGTTTTATTATTATTATTATTATTCTTATTTTTATATAATAATATATAATATAATATTGTACACGATCACCATATGGACGACATAGTCGTATATACACACATCATTATCGTCGAATGAATCGAATTTCCATTTTAACTGACATTAAACACGTTGCTTTTCGTGGAACCGCATATGGGTTCTGCGGTGAAGTTGTAAACTATTGAAAAAAATATATACATACATTTATATATATATATATATATATATATATATATATATATATAACCATTTATTTGACTTTCGTGGCTATTTGCGTGAGTGTTCAATATGCAGATGTATACACGACATGCTATTTTTTTTAACATATAAATATCAATATACAGATCGTTTTCGAACGATGATTTTCCGTGAAAATTGTATATATATATATATATATATATATATATATATATATATATATATATATATATATGTATGTATGATAAAATAATCGTATAGAAAAGGATTGCACAAGTCACGAAACATCGGTAATATAGTAGCGTAGTAATTTTTATGTTTGTGGTATGAAAAAAAAATATATTGGTAATCTTATATAATTTTTAATAACGGTCAAGATTGTGGCTTCATTAGCACCTTACCTGTTAACGAATAAAATTATATCGGTTTCTGTTTTCATCGTTAATTATAACAGTGAAAATGTTGATCACGATTATATTATAATATATAGTATATAACCTTATATTATAGTTGGATATTTATATATATATTTTTTTTTATCTCACGCATGTTCATCTTTAGCGGTTATAATGCTGTGAAAACTGTTAATTTTGTTTTTTTTTCTATTTTTAATTGAGATTTCCTTCGATATCGCAATATAATTAGTCGAATTGTAATTGACTCGCTTCCGCAATTATCTAGATAAATTCTATGTTCACGATGCGACTTAATTCAATATTTATATAATGCTATTTACTTTTGAATCAGTGAAACCGGTCGGATTCCGCAGTAAATCGGATCAATTTATCGTTGAGATCTATAATTTTATTATGTTCAATGTAATTTTAAAATTTATATATATATATATATATATATATATATATATATATATATATATATATATATATATATATATATGCGTGAGGAGTGTGTTATGAATTTCTATAAAAAAATATTTTTATTATTATTAAAATATTTGCTATCATGTGGTAAATATTCGTATAACGAAATTTTATAGTTTTTAGTTAAAATTATATAAATGTAAAAAAAAAATATTAAATTTATGGTAAAATACCTTAAAATCGAAACCGATCCTAATATCGTATATTATATATTTATTCGGTAATTTTCCATTAATATCGATTTTTATCGGTTTACATTTTTCGATAGCAATGAAAAACGATTTCACATTTTTCCTTATCAAATCATCATTAAAGACGTCAGTGAAAAGCTTGACATATGAAAAAGATATTTTTTAACGTTTTCTTTTTTATTATGATACTGGTTTATTTTTTTAAAAAGATTTTTATTTATATTTTGATAATTTTGTACTGAATTAAAATATATTAAAATATATGTATATATATGTTTTTTAGATTTATATAGATCAATTATAGAGATCACCGCTATAAACTAGTATAAATAATTTATACGACTTTATTATTAAAATTGGATCACGGCTATGGCCGGATATTACGTTTTAATGTTCACATAATAATTGTTGTCCCGCATGAAGCGTTATTTCAAAGGTTGTTTACGATTATTGGAAGTCCAATATCGATATATTATATTATTCGAATGTAACTCAAAAAAAAAAAAATATTTAACCAATATAATACATATATAACTGTCTGCGGTGCCGGAAAAACACCATCAGAAACACGTTATTCTATGTTCCCGAATCGGTTTCATATCATGGGAAAAATATTACATATTACATACACACCCATACATATATATAAAACGATTTAAATTCATTTTTGACCGACATCTTCATCATTATTATTTGTTACTTTTTATATAGCGAATAAATCGGTATACACTCTTTTTACCGTGACAAATGCTCGCTTAAAACTGTACATGAATTGTTCCGTTTTTTTTTCTTTCATTCGTAATACATTTTTCTTAATATATAATCGTTTTCCGTTTTGTTATTTGCTTGTTTATTGATTTAAATTAATTTTTTTGCGAATTGTGTCGCCGTTTACTGTATATAAATTGGTCGGCATATATAATATAATATATAATAAAACGTCGGTTTTAACATTCTAATTTTGTCTTGAAAACGAGAATTTAACATTTTTAAGAATGTAAAAATGTTAAATTATCGTTTTATAAATGTGTTTTATTCTAATCATATATGCCATATCGTTTATATATTATTTAATTAAAATTGTTTATAATAATTATATGAAACTATTCATATAAGAAGACATCAGAATGGTTCGCTTATATTAAAGTGTTCAGAAAGTTCAAACCGGTCATATAATCGTATATTATTTAATATAATATTGTAATTATAATATTAATTTTATATAATCACTAACTGAAGCAAGATATCAACGTGTCAAATTCTTCACAGATTAGTAATTTATTTAAAGATTGGATATAGAATTAATGATTCGGTCTAAACATATATAGCATATTAAATAAATATATTTTATATAAAAATATTATCGATAATCTTATCATTTTTATTAATAAAAAAATTATTTGAATGTAAAATTTTGATGTTCAATAAAAAGGGTTTAATTGTCTCTGATCAAAGAAAAAGAGAGATTGATTATAAAAAAAAATATTTTCACAGTTATAATTTCATTTAGAAATGATTGAAAATAAATCGATTATTAATTAACGTTGATTAATCATTCAAATGAAAACAAATTTACCTTCAAAATAAACATTAAACTGGCATCAAATAATTAATGATTTTCCGACATTTTTTTTTCATCGACCATTCATATTGTTTGATCTTCGTTTCAATCGATGACCGAAATATAAATTACAAACATTATTCAATAGTAAACGCGTTTTAATTATAAATCATGAAATTCATCCACTCGAACGATTTGTTCGGACGTTACGGTCTGATGATGGACGTCTTCCGTCCTTGACTATGAACTTGAAATAATTCGAATATCGTCTTCCGTTTATCATTCAGTATGAATAATAAATATGAAACGTTTCACTGGAGCTTTTGCCCACTTGAATTTTTTTTTTTTGTGTAATGTGTTTAAATCTATTAACCACTCCATAAAAACACTTTAATGGAAATAAATAATCTAGTGGTCCACATATTTTATGGGTCGTGTGATTTATGCGATGCATCGCATATTTTTGAGAAATCGTGAGAGAATGCATCAGAGAATGCTGTTAATTAAATTCGAAAAAAAATATATAATTGTGAATAAATAAATTGGTGCGTTCATTTTTCATAGTTTAAATCGAAAATTATTTTTGGAAATTTCGCACGTTTTTTTATTATTATTTCTGTAGCTGCGATTTCTGAAATCGCTAACGAATTTTCAGATCGGAATTTCACATCTGTTCAGTTTGACGAGATTTATACAAATGTTGTTAATGTTTATTTTTAGATTTTCATCTTCTAGATTTATAGATTTTGTGTGTGTGTGTGTGTTTTTTTTTTTTGTTAACTTACATCATCAATTTAAAGTTCAATTATTTTTTTACCTTGGAATATTCAATGTAAATAATTATTTTTTCATAATTAAAGATTAATATGGTAGATGACATTTAGGACTTTAATCAACAACCTGCTGCACAATAAACAAGTACATTATTGCAGGTGTCATTTATAATAATTATACATAAATATTTCTGAATTACGAATTACTTGTATACAATTTTACGAATCAACAAGTGCTACTATTTTTCATATATTATATATACAACTATATATTTTTATATACAAAATTTACTAAAATATTATATTATTTTATCATAAAAAAAATATCGTTATTTATTTTAAACAAATATTTAACTGTATATTCTAATGCTATATAGACTCGAAATTGATTCAAATTTAGGTAGTAAATAAGAATCAAAGATTGTTTCATTAAAATCCAGTAATGGGAAACCGTTCGGTAATCGTTCATTACTTCATTCACCTACTGGCATGAATTATTTTCTTGCACATACACACCGTACATTTTTTCCGATTTGTTTGTTTGTTTTGTTTTTTTTTTCACTATTTTTCGTGGGCGGATATCATCGCTTTTATTTCGTAGCATTGTGAGAAAGAAAACCGACTCGTTGGGCGTATTTTCTATCGAATTCGGCGTTTTTTATTTTTATTGCACAAAATCACTCTGCAAAAAGGTCACAGACAATTGTGCAATACACAATGGAAATGTAATATACCTTAATTAGACCCCAGTGGGAACGGCCTCTGGCATATATATATATATATATATATATATATATATATATATATATATATATAAATATACTGTATAATCTTATCATATATTGTGTTAAAGTTTATATTGTACGCGTATGAAATAAATCTAATCGAATGTAAGAATATTCCGTATAAATATCATCAATCATTTCAAGTGGATTTAGAATATTGTATGGTGTTCTCATATATTGTTGTCATTAAGTAATATATAAATTTGAGAATATAGAATCACGTCCATCATAAGGTCATATAATTATATATATATATATATATATGTAAAGTCATATTTTTTGACGTAAAATCTCTTGATAATCAACAGACGTGAACGCGTTGCATTCTTATCTGAGAATTATCTCGTTTTCTGAGAATTTCGAAGTTTCAACGGTGAGATAACAAAGATGGCCGTCAACCGGAGATTTTTAGAGCACGTAAAATCTTTTATTTTACGCATGGGAATCTTACAAGTTGTAAAATTGTGGTAAACCCGACATTTATACGTGCTTGACATTTCTACGTCGACTTCTAGCGTTTTTGAATATATATATATATATATATATATATATATATATATATAAATTTTCAGGAATCGAATCGATTCATCTAATTATTGTTTTGTTTAATTTTTTTTTTTGCGAAATGTCGAAAGTAACAAGTTACAATACCACCTGTCCGAATGCAAGTTGTATATCTTTTTTCCTCGATTTTTAGCCAATAAAGTCCAGGTGCATTTTTGGACTGGTGCACTCTGTTCGCTTATTTTCAGCCGTGCACATGTCGACTTTCGAAACGTTGTATATTAATAATTTAAAATAAAAAATAAATATATAATAGTTATCGATTATAGAGCGTTTCAATATGGAACAACCGGTAGAATAAATCTCGTGATTTTTAGCGAAAATGAAATAAAAAATAATAACAACAACTCGAAAAACTCGTTCAAGCCCATACAGAATTAGCGTTAGCAGGCATGTAATTAAAATCCAGCCCAGAATTTATTTCGACTAGTATGTAAAAAAATAATAATAATAAAAATAAATAAAAGTAATAATCTAATTCTTGTACGAATAACGCGTGCGACTTTAGAACAAATAAATTATTCTAAAATCGAATATAGACAGAAGTGTTCTAAATATAGTCACGATTTAACTTTTGGTGGAAGTACAGTCGTATCACGAATAAATAAACGACACTATTCAATATTTATTTATAATGGATTATATGAGATGTAAAGTTTATAGTAATTTTTATTTTATTTTATAAATATATGATATGAAAGTTTTTTTTGGATTAAGGTTTTTTTTCGAGGTAGGAAGTATTTGTTTTTTTTTTTTAATAAAATTTAGTCAATATTCATCACATATATTTATATAAATTGTGATAGTTTTGATGTGAAATTAAGTACTATTAATTTTTAAAAAAAAGTAGGACGTTATATAATAATATTTGATAGATGTAAATTTTCGTTCAAATTTCTTTATATCAATCATAATTATCGTATATTATAATTAGTTTGTTAATTGCTAACGAGTTAGTCGTAGATAATCATTTTAAAAATAAGCATAGAAGTGATAATAATGATTTGAAAATAAATATAGAATCAGCATCTTAATCTAAAGATGAATAATAAATAATTAAAAAAAATATGAGTTTTACATAAAATATTTTATTATTAAAAACAATTATAAAACGATGTTCGACTATTAATACAATAAAAAAATATAAATGAATCCTTATCGATCTAATATATTTTCCGGTATTGTGTGTCGACGTGTGCTCAATCTTTAACTAATTTTTTTCATGTTCATGTTGCAAATTAATCGTCAGTCACACGGAGGTGTATTACATCGTTTGTTTTAAACAGACCCACGATAAGATCTATCTTATTTTTTATTTTCAAAAAAAAAATAATAAAATCCACTCAAAAAAAAAAATATATTTTTTTTAATTTAAAAAACTAAACATCACGCGCGGAAGAAATAGATGTAATCTATTGCGCCTTCGAGGTGGAGTTTTTTTTTCTTCTTCTCTTCGTCTTTATCTTGGTAAGGATTTGAGATAAATTTTCGATGCAATTGACTTGAGAGGACCACTCTTCACTCACCTGGTGGATAGCTCCAATAATAAAAGGGTGTTCCACTCCATTATTTTGTTCTCAACTTCTTTTGTATATTTATCGATATCTATCTTAGTCCTTATATATACTGTAATAATTGGGAATCGTGACTACCATAGAAAAGCTGTTCCCTTCTTGAATTATTTTTTCCCGCCATTATATATTCTTGTTTAATATTTAATATAGATATTATTATTAATTTAAAAATATATGTCTTTTTTTTGCAATATTTATATTTATCAACATTGTTATTATATAAAACGAATAGGTTAATGGGTGAAATTTTATGAATATATTATATAAACGATGTGAATCAGAACATAAAAGAAGAGTACAATTTTCCGAGTCATGTGAAAATTGTCGCTGAAAAATTAATAACGACGAACATTCATTATATTATATTATATATAATAATTATATAAAAATAGGAAACGATAATATTTCCTTCATACAATTTTATTACTAATATATTGAATACAGATATATATATATATATATTAAAAAAATATCAAGTTCAGCACATTTTCAAAATATATTTTCAATATTGATGTAATAGATTCAACGTACATGTGTTGTTCAAAAACTATCATAAAACACTTTATATCCGTGCACTTGTTCCCTTTGCGTATTCATCATAACACACGTTCGTATTATATAAGTGGTTGTATTATATCATATATAAAAAACAACCTGCACCACCGAAGTAATCCTTAAGTTGTTTTTCATAGGGTGAGTTGTTTCAAGGACAAAACAACTTCTATTTCTATACAACTTTTATATATATATATATATATATATATATATATATATATATATATATATATATATATATATATATATATATATATACGCATTATAAAAACGAAGACGCAGACTCCTGCAGGTATAATAAATCGACGGACGGATACCGAAAAAAATATTAATTATATATATATATATATATATATATATATATATATATATTTAAACTAATTTATGTGGATCAAAACGAGTGTATTAGCATAGTTTGTAATCGCGTTTCATTTTAATATTTGCGCATATAAGCTGAATTTCAGTGGGAAATCGCACGCTTTTTCGAACAATTTTTCGGTTCGAAACACCGTGAGAACGCGATTTTTTTTATTTAAATATATATATATATATATATATATATATATATATATATATATATATATATATATATATATATATATATATTTATATGTAATAAAAAATATAGTAAAAACAATGGATTATAAATTTTATTGAGCGTTTTTATATTCTGCAATGGAGATTCGTACGCCATTTTGTTTAGTTTGTTATAGTTTGTTTTTTTTTTGTGTGACATTTTCGTTATTAGCGTTGCGTTAAATTTTTGTATTTCCAGTCATTTTTCCGCGTATTATTATTATTTTTCATGGATTGTGCAAATATTCAGTAATATTTATACATTTTTTTCTGCAATGACAAAGTCCAGTGTTCCGATGTTTTTTTTTTTTTTTTTTTTTTTTTGGTGGACGAGAATGGAATTTAATATTTTTGCAGTTAAAAATATTGTTTTAATTATGGATTTTAAGTCATTTATTGAATATTTATCATAAAAATATTGTATGAGCGAGATGGTTGAAGAAAATAAATAAATGATCGATCTTGAAGAAAATTATGATTTATATATTCTAAATAATTTTAGAAAGAGAAAAATTTATATAATATAATAATAATATATTGTATGATTTGTTTTATGTAAATGTTATTTTTATGTCATGTTATATTTATGGCATTTTAAAATTATATATATATTATATGTTAGGATACCAATTTCGAAAAGGAATATACATACATTATTTTATATGAAAATACTCTAATAATATTGTAAAATAATATATGATATAAATCATATATTATTTTTTACATTATCATTAAAATTATTTAATTTAAAAATATACCTTTAAATTCATAATAATTAATACGTACATATCTATGTTAATTGTTTATATTACATATACCTATTAATTATAATTATGATAATAATCAAAATATTTATATACGCGTACACATTTTTTTTTTAATAAAAGATGCATTAAAAATAATTATATAATTACGATGATGCAAGTATAATATTTTTATTATAGTTGAATATATATATATATATATATATATATATATATATATATATATATATATATATATATATATATATAATACATCAGTCAGTTGAACCGTTCTGTCTTGGAGGCTTTTACGCACTACACGCTCGCTCGAGAAACACCTGCAATCAATTCGGCTTTGTACCTGAGAGAGCGAAGCGAAATAAAATAAAAAATAAAAATAAAACCGAAGAACAGCCCCTCCCCCAAAAAACATAAAACTATATAAGAAAAAGAAATAAAACGATAGGTAATAAAAAAAATAAAACAGAAAAACGAGGATCGAATCGAGATCCCCGGTGGCATGCGCTGAGAGACTTCCAGCCCCCCACGGGGGACTCCGTCACCTATTTTTTTTTATTTATATTATTTTTTTTTCATCTCGCGTACATGTTTTATTGCGTTCGTTTCGATTGAGCCATCTCGGTATCAAATGCGATTAGATATCGTCCAATCGCGCCCATTTTATTAATTTATACTTTATTTTTGCCCCCCTTCTCCTCTTTTTTTTTATTCATACACGATTTTACGATTCGCAATCTCGTAAATCGATTGGTGAATTCGATATTTATAAACTCGATATAAATATATATAATGTGCACAAATCGTATTTCGTAGGAAATATGTTTTATTTTTGCCGTTTCGAGTTCAACGACTTCGGTGAAGAAACGTCGTTTATGAATACAGTTGGCTTTTCCAGTATAAATGCATTGTAAATACAGTTTTTTTTTCAATACAACACAATACTGTTTTAATGCATATTTTTTTTTATATTGAAAATCACTATTCAATTGAATATTTATATGACATTAATATTATTATGAACAATTTTCAAAGTTGAAACTATAATTTATAATATTACGATTATTCACCATAAAATATGTTTTGTATATTATATAGATTTTTATGATTTGATTTAGTTTTCAGATAGTTCAAATGAAATATATTGATTAGATTGAATGTGATAAATGTATATCAATTTGCATATTATTTAGAAAGATATAATATTATTATCGTTAAACAATATATATAAAAATTAAGTCATTTTTTAATAATATAAATTATAAAGGTATATATGATTGAAAAACTTAATAATCACTATTATATATTTTTTATTTTAACGACCTTATTAACGATTTGTTCCGTTTTCGTTTTCGATTCATATACCTGTATTTCTAAGATTTAGAATTATGGATGGGGTCGTTTGACGATTAATCAAATTGTATCTCAATAAAATATTTTATTACACTCAAAACAGCAGTATATTTATAATTTATATTCAATTTAGAATGTTTTGTTATACCTTTTCACTCAAATATTCATAAAATTGTAGTTAAAATGATTCTACCTCAATATAAACTGTTCACCAGATTCTATAACGATATCATAAAAATAACCTTCTCAGGTGATTTTTTTTCATATATATATTTTTATTAATGGTAGATCGTTAAAAAGGTGTTTATAATAATAATATATAAAGAAAGAATTATAATATTGATTGTATGTGAAAACCTTGAATGCCATTCAATTGAAATTTTCACGGCATTGTCAAATTTATACAAATATAATTATAATTAAACTTAATTTTTTCATGCGATGTTTTTAAAATATATATATATATATATATATATATATATATATACATATACATATACATATACATATATATATATATATATATATATATATACATACATATATATATATATATATATACATACATATATATATATATATATTTATAATATTTTATTGTTTATTATATAAATATAATAAGTCGATTATTATATAGACGCTTAATTGTCGAATTTTCGTGAACAATTTTAAACGTCGATGTGAGAAAACAAATGAGTTTTCGAACGATCATTTTTACTATAAGATATAAACGAAAAGACAAATAGAAAACCCGTAGAAAAGAAACGCTGATCGAATTTTGATGAGTTCCAAAAGTCATTTAGAGTCAGTCGGTAGTGCTATATATATATATATATATATATATATATATATATATATATATATATATATATATATATATATATATATATATATATATATATATATATATATATATATATATATATATATATATATATATATATATATATATATATATATATATATATATATATATATATATATATAGATTGTAGTAGACCAGTTCGTGACCGGGCCTCGATATCACAAATTAACGTCGTGTGTTTTGTGGCCGATTATCTTTTGTAATGTCATCACAGATACACGGTCACAGTGTCTACGTATATAAATATATAAATAAATAAATAAATAAATAACGTGAAATTACGATAATTATATTAGAAATAAAAGAAAAAAAAATATTTTCATCTCTCGACATTAATGTGTACGATCTCAAATCGTGTCTGATTCTGTTCGGTTCGACTATAAATGTTTTAAGGATAACGATCGAATTACGTGTGCTGCATTCTGAAATATAATTATATTTCGGAATTTATTTTGATGTTATAAATATTCAATGTATAATATGATTATTAAATAAGGATGTTTGTTTTATTTGTGAAAGAGTGACCAGAAGCGGCCGTTAGTCAACTCTGACAAGTTGGTCAACTCTGATGATCCGGACAGTAGTTGGTTTGAAGCGCGTGTCCCCCGTCGACCGGTTATTATTAACCGGGATTTTGAGAGAATATATATATATATATATATATATATATATATATATATATATATATATATATATAAATATATATATGTACTGTAATCATCGACATTCCACAATTTTCAGTCTAGGCCGGTTATTACGGTTCGTCTGGAATCCGGTAATAATCCTTTTAGTGGTCGGCTGCGGAACTTGTTACTTCGAATTTTGACTATGAAAACATGTATGTACTATCAAAAAAAAAAATAGTGAACGTTGAATATATACAATAATATATATACGAGTTAATTTCATAGCGCATGTAAATATTAAAACATGTCGGGTCGGTCTAAAATTGTATTTGAAAACTTTCATTTTTATTTTTATCAGGATTTACGGTTGTTTTTTTTTTCAACACTGATAACAATAGAAGTGGTAGTCAATTAACGCGGTTGTCATCGGTAAAATAATCTGATATTAAACAATCATTCAACTCGTATTGTAATCAGATCTCATTGGACATTTATTAAAATTTTTTAAGTAATTATCGACACGTTTGCAAGTAAAATGTTTTCATATTGCTATGAAATATTATTTTGGTGTTATTTTTTTTTAATAATAAATGACGCATTTTCTATTAATAAAAAATAATATTTAATATTGCAGTATATATTCAGGTAGGTTTTTTTTGTAATTCTTAATTTTATGTCATTTTTGACATTATGCTGTATTATAAATGTTAAGCTTTTGTTATATCATTAAAAAATTTATATTCTTTTTATTTTATAAGAAAAAAAATCCTCAATAAAATCTAACAAAAAGAAAAATTCATTGATGATGAGCTCGCCAAACGACATTTGACCCACGGTTCAATTCTAAATTGTAAAAATTCGAATTTAATATGCAAAGTCTTCTTTATTTTAATGCATAAAGATAAAAGGGAGATAAGTAAGGTATTATTTTATATATAATATATATTAAAAAACATGTTTATTGCCATTGGCGATAAAAATTGCTTAATACTCGTAAATACCAGTATTTTTTGAATAATATTCTTGTCCCAAATTTCTAAAAGATTTTTTATAATTAAACATAAATTATAATATATATTTAATCCGCATACATTATATAATAATTCGCACATTATTATACAAAAAAAAACGTTGTAATAGTGCAATAAAATATAATTAATTGATGCGTATTATTATTCTAATTATCCGTTAAAAATGATGAGAAACGAGAGCATTTTTAAGAATTACGTTTTAATTAACTATTTATTAACTACTATTTATATTAATATTTTCCGTTTTTAATATTTTAAATATTCGCATCTTTTGATTTATTACATAATATACTATAATAATAATTGAAATTAAAATTATAAATAATTTTATAGCTAAAAAAAAATGTGATATAATCCTCTCATTATTCTGTATTAGCATTTGTAAGCATTGTAAAAAGATTCTATAAAATGATCATTATCAGATTTTATAAATACATATATCACTTCAACATTCATAATAAATTAACAAGTTTTATAATACAAAACACTAAGTAGTTTTATAGTGATTCGTCGTTTGAACCACTAATGCCGCAGTTCCGGGTTCAACTTCAAAAACGAAATACATTTTTTTTTGTCAAATTTCAGTTGAATGCAGCATTACTTTTAATATAAATAATAAAAAAAATCTATAAAATGCATTAAAATATTATATTTACATAAAATTGTATATGCATAAGCGTGATTCGTATTTGTGAGAAAAAAATATTATTATTATTTATTTATTTATCATGGTTATATAACTAAATTTTGAAGCTTTTTTATTTATATATATAATTTACATTAATTATTATTTTTTATTTATTTATATAAATTTTGTCGCAGAATTATCTAATAACAAAAATAAATAATGTTTTATTTATAATAAATATTCACGTACATTTATTTTTTTCTTATCGAATAAGAAAATTATAATTTGTAATATATAAATATTTTTTATAATATTTACTTCATTTGATAATTTTTTGTACAGCATTATTTCAATATATTACTTATATTTTTAATACGAAGAAACTATTATATCTTCATTCGATATTATATATTTATGCTATAAAAAATATATATTTATGTCATCATTTTTGAAATGCATTTGCTATAATCTTAAACGTTTTATTTTATATTTATAGTATTATTTAACATGTATGCATGGTGAATAATGCTGCAAATGGTAAATAATATATCTTGTCCGAGTTCCGTATCCGCCTTTATGAAAGCTTTTCGTTTGATTTTTTTCCTTCAATTTCGCACAACTTTAGTATTAGAAACAGTTATTTTGCAATTTACCTATAATTTGAAACCACTACAATACATTTCCGTTCATAATATTAATGTACTACTATACTATTTTTATTTATTTATTTATTTTTTTAAACTAAAATCATTTTTAACCTCTGACTCGACTTTCATTACTATAAATATATAATAATTGCGGTGAAAATGTTACGAGATGTTGTGTAATTCAGAGCAATTTGCCGTTTACTGTTTATCTAAAAGATATTATTTTAATTATCGTCTTATTATAGCGTTTTTCAAAGTATATATTTTTTAAAAAAAATAATATAAATTTATATCATAAAAAAATATTTATCATAATTTATTTATACGTCAAAATAAATAAATAATCATATAAAATTTCATGATTTAAAAATTATTTCATTCATGAAAAAGTTTGAGAAGCACTGCTCTAATAATTATTTGACGTACATTTTCTATTCGCTACATTATATTATTAAGTTTCATTCATATTTGAAATATTTTCTATAACAATGTCGTAATAACGTATTTTTTTCTATTTTTATAATTATGTTATGTACTAAATTATACATAAGATATTAAATTCCACATATTTTAGTATTGAACGGAATTTATATTGTTTTCTTAATAATATTATTTTTATACGGGTTTGATTGTTGTAAAATTTATTTAAAAAATTTCATCACATCCAATATGGATTTTCAATATAGTAATAAAATCGTGTAATATCTATTTTTCTTCTTCTTTTTTTTTATATTAATCTTGGCAAATTTTATTACGTAGATTTTATCATCACAATATCAATTTTCAAACTAGTATATGTTTTGTTGAAACTCAGCAGGGTGCATTTTCGATATTGTAATACATTTAACGTCGTTTTTATCGATGGCATTAAATGAAATCAGATCCACAATGAAGATAATTTTTGATTTACCAGTGTTTTTTTTTTCTATTCTTGTATAAATTTTCGGTGACCTATTGAATATGCAAATGAAAAACTTGCAAATTTTGTATCTGAATGAAAGAAAATTAGAATTTTAAAACTCGGATAATGGAATTTGAAGACAAGATTGTATTTCTAAAATTTTCCAAATTTGGTAAATATTTTAACGATATTTTGAAACCAGTTTATTTCCGTTTTTTTTTCACATATATATATTAATAATCAAAATTCACTGCATAATTATATAAAACATATCCATCGAAATTTCATTCTTTTGTACCAATAACATAAAATTCTCTTATTTTTCTTAAATAAAATTTTGGAAAGAATTATGAATTTGTATGATATATTAATTACAACTATATCAGATATTATAAAGATTCTCAAAAGTTTTCTTCTCTATATATATATTTCATTAAATGTATATATATCGATCAATTTCATCACAAATTACTCTATAATTTGTCGTACCCATTTTTTTTTATTGAATCTAAAATTAGTAGTTTTCTTCGAAAACGATTGCTAAATAAAAATAAAATAAATCACTCGATACAATGGTTTTTCGTTGTTGTATTTTTTTTTTTCATCATCATCATTCTCTCATCGATTGTCCAATTACGTACTCGGATCCGAATCCCGATTAAATTCGTAAACCGTAATTGGAGAAATAATTAGCGTTGTGCTACCGACGAAATCTAGACTTCCTTTTTGCGGCTCTTTATTTTTTTTTTTATCGATTTCGATTATTGTGTTTCGAACGCAAATTATCGACCCCCAAAAAGTCGACGTCAATCGTCGAATTATCGCCATAACGACTTTTGTCCATTGATATATAATAGTGTTCATTGTACGATTGTTGTGAAAGATTCTTTTCTTTTCATGTCTTTCACGCTCTCGTCATGTCCTCAAAAAAATATATATATATATTTATTATATGATTAGCTTCAATTACGAGCGGCGCGTGTTTTGATGTTGTGAATCTTCATTTTCATGATACTGTCTGTCAAAAAAATGAATTATTCTTGTTATATTTTCAAGTTGATATATTTTATTTTGTCATATAAATAATACTAAAGAACGATCAATTATATTGTATGTAATAAAATTATCGCAATAATCTTATTATTATTATTTATTTCATCGTGATATATCGGAATTTTTCTCAGAATTGTTTAGATCGGATAAATCGGTTGATTGTTTCAAAAATTTTAATCTTAATGAGCGCGTTTTATATTTATAATATTTTTCGTTATAATTGTATTTAAGTAGGTTTATTTATATTTATATTAAATAGTTTAAAAATTATTTAACTATTATTGCATATATCACATTAATTATATAAATAAAAAATGTATATTTTATTTTTAAATATATTAAAATTATTGTTTTGTATATTAAAATTTTCATTAGAAATAATATATTATGATTAAATATATAAAGTTGAAGATATGACTTCTTAGAAATAATTTTTATTCAAAAATTATACCTCAACGCTTAAAGGAATAATTAATATATATATATTATATTATATACTGTATATTTTGTAAATTTTGAAATAAATATTTTTAATAAAATAGTCTGTTTTGAAAATTTACAGTACGATTGATCTATCATTCAAAATGATATACAAATATCATTAATATAATACAATAATAATAATTTAATGATTCCGAATATTAAACATGTCAAATAGAATTCGTCCATTTTTTTCCATTAATATATATATATATATATATATATATATATATATATATCGACAATTATATATAAATCATTATTGATTTACGATCGCGCGTCCGCGAAATCGTTATTATTCAACGGCGAATCTATTCTAAATTATTTCATTTTATTTTTATATTGTTTTTATCATACATTTTAAACACGCAAGCGAAATTTTCATGTCAATCACGACAACGAGAATTTGATTGATCCAGTTCGTCTAGGTTCTATTAGATCGGCACGTCGTTTAATACACACATATAGTATATAATATATATAAATATACATATATATATATATAATATACAAGAGCATGTTAAAAATGAAAATATAAAAAAAAGCTCGTCGAACTGCTAGTATGCTAAGTTGACTGGTATTTCGCAATTATGATTATATTCCGTTATGATAAAGCTCACATTGAGCACGTGCAGCCTCCATTTGTGTCGGTGATTCTTAACCATTATTTTTTTTTTCTTTTCGACCTCGTTATATTCAACACCCTGTATAGAAACAAAATAGCCCCGAGAAACGATAGTATTATTTCGCCGTCTAATTGTGTCCGATAAATGCAACGTTAACGACGTTATAATAGGATGTTAATTCGACGTTGCATATTCGTAAATGCGTTACGTTTCAATTATCGAACCGAATATTCGTGTGAAATTGACATATTTAAATTGAAGTATAATAAATACTATAATATAAATAAAATATATAATTAAAAATATATTATCATAAAGAATTGTAATTTTATTAAATATAAAGATCTAAATTTATTTTTTTTATATATCAAGCAAAATAATCATAATTAAAATTGTATGATTTCCATACTAATTATGTACTAAATTTTTATAAAAAAAAAAACATATACTTAACGAATCTCATCTATTTTAATATTGCGTATTTAAAATAATATAGTAATTTTAATGTTCGAGATTGCCTTTTACGACGCACAAAATACCCACGCAATAAAACGTCGCCGTTCCATTATTCACCACGAAATGTAAATATACACACATTGTATATATTTAAATTTTGTTTTGGATATTTTATTCTTTGTGCGTCTGTAATAAAACAAATAATATTATTCGTGAATATTAATATTTAAAACGTCATAAATGATAATTACAGGCGTGCGAATGCAATCGAATACAATAGACCATGAAAACACTTTCGCTAAACTTAAGCATATCATCAACACGCACGTGTTTTAATTAATAACACGCATGTATAATAATAATAAAAAAATATTAATTTTATTATAAATATTAAAAAAAAACTATTAATGGATTCATCGTATCGTGTGATAAGAATATTAATAAACAATTGATAGAGATCTATTATATTATATTATATATATATATATATATATATATATATATATATATATATATATATATATATATATATATATATATATATATTAGAAATCGATGGGTTTATTGAACTTTAATAAAAATAATGCAGAAAATGTTTGAGTTTTATATTATAATATTGTCCTAATTAGTTAATAAGTATTTTCACTTACCTAAATTGAGATGTTTAAAACGCAAAATTAAACTCACGTTGTCGCTATATATTATATTTTTTATCGTAATTTTTCAATTCTTCATTAAGATAATGAATAATTTTTTCTCATATTTTCTAGTATAATGATAATCTAAAAAGTTTCATAATTTTTATAATCTCAATCTGATCACTTCAATTTTATGAATATCTTCACTAATATCATGAAATATATAATAATAATTTAATATTATTATAATTGTAATAAATTATGCGTTAAATATTTTTAATAAGAAATATGTCTGATGGTCGGACTTAGAGCTAGCGACTCGATTATAAAAAATGAAACGACCTGTATATATGACTATTGCACTATTGATATATTTTAATAATGTATTAAAATGATCAAACTGTTAATTAGTATTAACTATTTTTTTTTTGAAAATATCGATTAGTACTATATTTATATTAAAATTCGATATAATTTAGTTTTAAAATGAAATTAAAAATAAACATATAAATATTTTTTTTAGATTATTTTATATATATAGGGTCGACGTCGCTGTGAATAATCTCACGTGTTGACATTAATCCTAGTAACGCTACTGATTATATAGTAGATTAATAGCGAATCGATCCCGAATATATGTCACAATGATAAAATAACTGTACAAGCTTTATATTATATTATAATATTATTGTAAAAGTTATTTAATAAATTGAATATTTTTATTTTTCAGATATTTACGTGATGATTCTTCATCGATTGTCGCGTCGCATTGTCAACGAAGCGTCTCTTAAAATGGTTTGATCACGACATCGGACAAATATGGTGCCGACAATCGTGTCCAGCGGTGTTCAACCGTCGGCCAACGGACCGGGATCAGAGACCAATCATGCCAGACACACGTCGAAGGATTCGGGAACGTTTACCAACACGAAAGGGCTTCTCAACGCGCCCGGACAAAACAATTGCTTCCTCAACAGTGCGGTTCAAGTGAGTTTTTTTTACACACTTTTGTATTGTTTCTCCGGTACGAATTTTGTAATCGATTTTTCGACCACTTTCCATCATACAATTTAATTGAAATTTTACATTAACGCTCATTATCGATGACAATATACGAATCAATCGACAGATTTATAAATTAATCGATTAATTTGTGGCAATTAATAAATTAATATTTTACAGCGACTCCTACGTGTAATATCAAAATAATAATATTTTTTTTTTGTTTATAATTCATACAAAAATTACCGCTTATATAAACTGTCTTATTAACGTATAATTAATATAACGTTTTGATATTAATATTAAAACGGATTAAAAACTGTTATTAGCCACATTAAAATTCACACAATAATAAAAAAAAAATATTAATATATTAATAATCCTGTCGATTATTGCTATCGGCGCATAATTGCAATATTATGATAATTTTTGTCGTAATATTTAATGTTTTATTATCCGTAATCCTAATAAATAGTTATTTTATAGAATTGAACGCGTGTTAAAATTTTAATACTATGTAAAAATGAAAAGTTTTATATCGTACATTAAAATATACATATATATTATATTACACATAAAAATTATTATTTTATACGATTTTCAGAAATTACGCATAATTAATATCAAGTATTGTAAATGCAATAATTGTATTTTTTTAATATGTTTTTTTTATATTATAATTAATAGTTGTAAAATGAGATAAATAAATTAGAAACGGCAGATTTATAGCATATATTTATATTTTTATTTTATTGTAAAAATGTTAAAAATATTACAAATATTTTCATTGAATTTTTTTTTTCATTATGATGTTATAAGAAAAAAACACAACAATTGGACAAAGAATACTAAACGCGAATTTTTGTCACATTGTTTAGAATTAACTGCATTGTCTATTTTTATATTGTGAAATTATTATGAAATAACATTTATTTTACCTAAATACGTTAAAAATGAAGTTCTCGTCAATTTTTCACGTCGCAATTACTGCATATAAAATGTGAAAATTACGAAATAAAATCGGAAAATCGACATAAAAACCAATGCCGTAAGACAGTTTGATTTTTTTTTATTTTATGCAAAACGATTGACAATTTAGAGTTTTTAACGATTAACGCGTGTCGAATTTTTTCATTTTCAATTTACCGTTTAAATCGTTTCGATTTATATTCAATATTCAATAGTCTTTCGTTTGCAAATATTAATTATCGATTTATTCAAAATTTTTGTATAATAAACTAAAATTATTCGTCAGAACGGATGTCTCTATATAAATATTTTAATATTCAAGTTAATCTGAGCTCATATAAATAACAATGATAATTACGAATAATACGTATATTATAAATTTTTTTTTATTAGAGAAATTTATTCTTTTTTATTTTTATTAAAATAATAATAGTAAATTAAAGTCAAATCTTTTTTTTTTCAGATTTATACATTATAGAAAATATGATATAAAATTTAAAAAAATATATTTTTTTAAATTCAGTAAAAAACTTTTACTCTGAAAGAATGTTTGTTTATATCGTTAATATATTTTTTTTATATAAATAATACTTTTCACGGTCATATTTCAAGATGACCTTGATATAAAATCGAGGTTTTTAAATTAAAAAAAAATAAATAAAATGGAGAGGGGGGTCTTCGTCGTATTAAAAAAAAGATTTTATTATCGGCACGTATGCAAATAGATAATAGATTAATACATTAAGTAAAAACCAATGCCGTTTTCATTTAATGCAACGTATATAAATTTAACATTTATGCAAATTGCATTAAAAGAGATGGCTTTTACGCATTTCAAATATAAATCATGAATAAATTATTTTCAGTTTATCGCGTTTATTATTTATTCTAATTCGACATCGCCTATCTATATTATTATTATTATTATTATTATAAATATATGCAAATAAGAAGGCTTCGACCTGAGTGACCATTTTAAAATCCTACATATTATATATCGCGTATCAACCGTCGAATAAAACACCATAATTTTTGTCTAATAATCTAATATTTATATATATATATATATATATATATATATATATATATATATACGTATATAATATATGTTTTGAACTTCATAAGATCCATAAGTAATGAAAATCAGCGGGATTCTGGTTTCGGATCAGTGTTAATGACGAGAACTTACAAATTAGATTTTTTTGAATATTTTATAAATTTTTATTGCTCCCCACCGCGTTCGATATTATCACACTGTTAATTCAGATATATATTGTTGATTTTTAAATGATTTTTCTTTTATGTTGAAAAAAACAATTATATATTTTTCTAGTTCATTATATTTAATCATGTCTAATTTGTAATTTTATCTGTAGAATAAATTTTAAATTTTTATACATTTTTTAATACAGTTTTAATGTTATTGTAATATTTAACATTTGACTAAGAGGGTAGAAATAAGTTTTTATATATAAAATATCTAAAGTCCGATAATATATAAATTAATATTTAACAATCGCAATCAAAATATCAATAAATATATATTTTGTCTTTTATTTAATTAATTCATTATATATTGTATTTGAATTTTAGATTAATACTATTATTTTTTTTATTTAAAATTATTGATTATTTTTAATTTCAATAAAAAACACGGTAGCGAAACTTATAACGATCCATACGTTCGTGTTGATTATATTATATTATACACATGCGAAGCTCAGTCACGAAAGGGTTAAGGCTAATTTGAAACGTCGTACCGCAATAAAAATAACGTCAAATGTTTTTTTTAATATATATATATATATATATATATATATATATATATATAAATTCGATAATAACGCATGTGAAAATGTGACGTTATTAGCTGTAATAATTTGACAATTTCACTGTTAATCTACTGTATCCTTTCTGCGAAACAGTTAGATGACATTGTGAATCGCAGTTAAAGTTAACCGGTAAAGTTTACGCACGTATATATTCGTGTTTACACATTCAAGCACTTGTGTAATATAAAATATATTACAACGGTGGGTGCAGAATAGAATTTTAATATCTTAATCTTGATAAAAAAAAATATTCAAGATGTTGATGTTAAATAAATAAATAGATTTTTATGTATGTACCAGTGGCGTGCCATTACTTTTTAGTTGAGAACTGAGTTCAATGAATGCACACTATTTATATGCATAATTCTTTATTTTTTCAACGTTTTTATTTTTATAATTTGAATTGAAATTCAAAGTTAACGCATATTTTTTAATTTTCATTAATGTTACTAGCGTTTTAAACTCTTGACCTTAGTTCATCATTCCACTTAACTTTCATTCTGACCCGAATGCGGTCTTCAAAAATAGATTATTTAATTTATTTACATCATAATTTATATTGAGAAAAAACGATAATGTTTAAAAATCAAAATACATTAATTTTTAACACAGATTTTTCATTTGAACGACGCGTCTTTAGAAATATGAAAGTTATTTGAATGCATTATTGAACCATATAATTTTCATTTATTATTATCGAAAGTGTTTAACTATATCTGTCAGGAATGTTTCTGTGAAATATCGAAGTCTTCCTCGTGTACTCTTTTTTTTTTTTTGAGGATGTTTCAATTTCAAAAAATGAAACACCATAAATCACGTCCGAATAGAATTCTCGTAGTGCACCTGTGATAGAAATTTTAACTAAGGCAATCTATTATCACTATTTATTATAGAGCAAGTGTATATTTATACGATACATAAGATGCATATAATTGGATAATAATAAGTCTGCTAGATTATCAATATTTAACTGTAAGATCGATCTTGTGATATTAAACGGAATATAAAATGTTTGTGTAATATTAATTATTATTATAGTTGTTGAACAATATACAATATTTCACTTATAATTTTAATATTATTTGACGATATTATATGAAATTTTTATTTTCACAATAAAAATAACTTAGCAAAAGTAAATAAGACATTCAATTAATATAGAATATCTCAGGAAAAATAAAGATTCGAATATTATTGTTTATTTTTATTTATAACTCTTTTATATTTAAAATATCCATATTTTTTCCATAATGTCTAAAGTTTCCTACTAAACGCTCATATTTTCTTACGCATTATTATCGTTAATATATACATGAAAAATATTTATTACGGCAACACATACTATGAAATTTTATACATCTGAACTTTACACATAAATCTCTGACAGATTTATACATTATTAAATATTTAATACGAATAAATAATGATATATGAAAAAAAAAAATAACATTAGCACCTATCGCATTACATATAAACATGGCGGATATGAAAATTTGACGTGACATTTGGAAATAAAAAATACGAAAAATTACACCATGATTGATTGCACGAAGAATAAAATAGCTTTAATTGAAGAAAATGATACATAATTCGTATTTATGCCGCGTTAGATTTCTATTAACATTCCTGAACGAGGAAACAGTGTTAAGACGGATCCACATCGTGCATCAGAATCCACGAATCGATCGAATAGCGTCCAGGTGTTGTATATTATAATAAGAAGGTCCAGCAAAATAAAAAGAAGGCCCTTTCGAAGGTATATATCTGACCATTTTTACAATTTTTTTTTTTATTTTCATCTCGCGGCACCCGAAGAGGTCCGGTAAATCCAATCAACGTGTACCCCAAAACACGAATGTTCGTATAGGGAATACGACCAGTTTTTATTCTATATACTTTATGAATTTTTTTTCCCTTATGTTTTATTGTGTATTTTTTTTTTTTGGTTTTTGGTTTTATATCGGATACAAGACCTCGATTAAGGCGTCCCGATCTATATTTTTTAAGCGTATTATTATTAAAGGCGTTGTTATTATTTGGTATGTGCGTTATACGTGCTCATTTCAATCTATTGCGTGTATCTACAGTTGGACCACGCTTAACAAATAAATTTCCTTAAAAATATATATATGTAAAATTCTAAAAGTTATTTTATCATAATATTTTTTATATAAAGTATATTTTTTGATATTTTTTTAAAATATTAATTCAATTATTATTTTTGATTTTAAGAAAAATGTTAAATTAATAGAAAATGTTATAATTATTTTTTAATATAGACATATTTTAATTTGTAATATATTAAAATTCAATTATATAGTCTAAAGTTGTGTAAAGAATCGTCGACTTGATTTTAAAAAAAAATATAATAAAATACATACTATGAAAAGAATTATGTTATTAATTTAATATTTTACATATAAAAAAATAAAGCGAAATTAAATCACAAGCGTGGTCTAGTTGTATATATATATATATATATATATATATATATATATATATATATATATATATATATATATATAGCATTTTCGAACTAGTTTTTGAGTTTGATTCAAACCAAAGTTTCGGTTATAAATTACGTTGTGCTTTTAGGTGGTGGAAAATCAAACAATTTACATATAAACGACTTACAAGCGGTTCGTCTATAAGTTATAAAACTATCATTATATTGAATTAAAAATATACGGTTTGAACGTAAAATTTCATATATAATTCGACTCCTTCAATTTATATATTTTTTACATATTTAACGAAGGATATGTTATGAAAAATAATACATATATATATATATATATATATATATATATATATATATATATATATATATATATATATCAATACTTTGATTTGGATCATTTTAATATATTGTAATTTATGTAAATGAAACTAACGTCGAATAACACCTGCTTTTAATTTTAAATCAGTAGTCCTCGTTTGGATCATTCAAACTTAAAATTCCCAATATTTGAAGTCCTAATTAGAAACGTATGGAAAAGGAAACAAGCGGCCGTTATTGAGATACTTTATTTTTATTTTATTATTATATATATCGATATTTTAAAATAACGATGCATAATACAATAGCTTCTAGTTAAAGATGTGTATTTAAAAAAAAAATAATATCTCACAAAAAATGAGTTTACTACGGGATCAACTTTTTTTTTTAACCTATTTTATTGCCGGGAGCCGATCGGCAAAAAGCCACTGTCGAGTTATTAACTCGTTACATCGACTATTAAAACGATGAGTTTTTTTTTTTATATATTAAGAACGTGATTCGAACTCGGAACGTGAGTGGAAATAAGGCGATTCGAAAAAAAAAATATTTTAAAAATATTAGTCCGAAAAAATATAAGCGTTGCGGTTTATTCGATCGTTACAAAATAGTGAGATTTTTTTTATGATGTTTACGCTAAAATTTTACAAGATAGACTATACTATAGACGAAATTGATTGTTTACAAAATATTTTATATAAAATTCGTCTTATTTTATAGTAAAATTATTGCATTTTTATTTGAAACGCATTCATTTATGTTATGTAAACGAAAAAACGAACATCGTTTTTAATGTTTTATTTAAAATTTTTCACGCTCAATTCCAAAATAAATATTCGTTTTGAAGTTAAAAAAATATTTTTTGCAAATTCCATTATATATATATTTATACGAAATAATACATTATATTATATATATATATATATATATATACATATTTTTTCAAACATGGACTACGATTATTTATGAAAATTTTTATGCGAAAGAATGTCTGATTCATTTCATTCTAGATTGAAATCTATGTGTTTTTTTTTTGTTTAAAATAATAATTAATTATTATTTTTTTAATTATAAACTTATTTCTAATATATTTATAACATTTTATATATATTTCACTTGATCATTATGAATTCATTATACAGTTTTTATTATCAATCTTTAATTTTTGACTTAAAAATATAAATTCTAACTATCGAATTTTAATATATATTTTCGTTTTTTTTTCTATATTATTTTTTATTACATTCTATATATATATCGATAAATATTTAAGGGTATTATTCATTTGCGTTTTATTACCGTCACCGTAATTTTTATTTGACATAACAACACGTAAAACAACGATGTCAAATAAAAAACTTGATGTACTCATTGTTATTCGACATGTACGGTTTATTTGTGTGTATGTATGTCACACACACACACACACACACACACACACACACACACATACATATATATATATATATATATATATATATATATGTTTGTACAATATTTGAATTATTGTAGTACTTGAAACCTTATTAGGAATTTTTTCTAGGTCAGCAAATTATTCCATCATTTTAAAATCGTAAAAGTAATGTTTGTTTTTTAAACATTTCGTCATATTTTTACACCTGATGTTAAAAAACTGACGTTTTCGTGTTTTCTATTTATTTTTTAAATTTATGACTTTTTTTTGATAATTTAAATGGTAAATATTTTAATGTAATAATTTGATAATTGACATTTCTACGTTTTTTTTTTATATAAAATTTTAATATCATTAAATTGCTTGATTTTTGTCATATAATGTATATACAATATTTTCCATAAATGTTACGAATTTTTGATATCTGAAAGATAAAGCTGGAATAAACAGCTATTATAATACTGAGCAGAGCTGAAAACAAAGATATTGAAAAAGCTTATCTAATATTGTAATGTTAATATTGCAATTTTAACACTTTGAATAGTTAGTTTATATTCGTTCTATGTGCAAAAAAAAACACAAAATTTAAAGTAGGACCGATATATATATATATATATATATATATATATATATATATATATATATATATATATATTTATAAAGGAAACAGTTTTTTAAACCATCATTAATCTTTAATCTATTTCTAATCTCACTGATAATTGATGATATGCTTATAAAAAAAAAAACAAAAATGCTTACGAATCTTTCTTCGAATACGTCATCGATAAATATGAAAAAAAAATAAAAGTAACGGATAAATTGTGTAGGTTTAATCTTTCGATTACGGTTTCACTTTATACTGTATTAATGCGATTTTGTTTATACATATATATATATTTTTAATATAAATATACATATATATATTTTTTTCTTTCACCGTGAATAGTATGACTTCACCTCGTGCTGATTATTATTATTGTGATATAGTAAAGTGTTCCATTTAAGGCTGGGTTTACTCCGTTGAAAATTTTATAATAAAGTAGGCGTTTTACGTATCATGTAAATCGCGGATTGTGATGTTGAATATATATATATATATATATATATATATATATATATTTATTTATATATATATATATATATATATATATATATATATATATATATTGGACAATAATTGCTTAATTTAAATATTGACAAAGCTCTAATTTAATGACGTACAACGTATTAATAATGATCGACCAAAGGCCCAATAAGGTTCAGGAGAAAGAGTAGCTGAGTCATACGGGTCATTAGCCATTACAAAATAGTCGAGTGGATATATATATATATATATATATAAATTTATATATGGAAAATCTATTTAAAATATAATCATGCTTAAATTTATCATAAAATATAAATACATGTATATTATAGATATTTTGAGAAGTTAATAAATACGTTCAATTCTCTATAGAATACAATTTTTTTTTAAATCGTATCATTCAATATGAATTAATAATAGAATATATAAAGTAAATATTTAAAGCTGTATTTTTTAATCGAAATATTTTGAATTTTTAGAAATAAATTTAACGATAGATAAAAATATGTTGATCGATTGACTTTTGTTAAGAAAACAAAATTTATATATATATATAATTAATCTCATTATTTTATTAATTTATATGTATATATTTAGTTTTTGTATTAAAACTTTGTGATTATTATTATAAGTATTGATAGTTAAATTTTTTAACATATTATTCTTTGAATGTTAGCATGTTTTTTTTTTGAATTTTTTTTTCAAGGAGCCTAATATTATTTTCTACGCCCGAGGCTTCAACCTTAATCCACTTCCGACGCGATTTATACTTGAAAAATTATAAAAAATTCATTGATAAAATTATCAAGATTGCATTAATTTAAATTTTAATATACAACGAAATTATATTATAAAATTGACTATCGTGAAATTGATACACAATTATTTTTTAAAAATAATTTGATATTGTATAAAAATTTTATATATTTTTAATAGATAATTTTATAAATTATATTTTAAAATATTGTATTATCATCTTTACATAAAAATTAATATTTTTTTTTATTCATCTATTATTAATATTATATAATGAATATTTTTTTTCTATCCAATTTATATATTTATATATATACATATAAATTGCATATTATTATATATGATATTATATTATAATGAAAAAAAAATCGATTACATGTTTTCTTTTAGACGAAATGGGTGGTATATAGATCGATGATTGATAGCAAATAATAGATCGATAATTACGCCCGTCGTGTAATTCGATTTATTTATTTTTTTTGTTCAAAAATACAATTATAAAAAAAGAGCTGCATTGTTAAAACGGTGGCTGGTTTAATCGAAGGCCGTTACTATTAATTAACGGCTACCGCATTTTTAACCGCGACAGTTTTATTAACTATCATCATCCAACAGTTGTTTTATTTTATTCTATGATGAAAAAAAAATATTTATATGTATATATAGGTATTATTTATAATGCCGTATACTTCATTAATCAAACATGCGTATGTGTGTCGCAATATCTTCTTTATTATAAAAATTCATTAGGCAATGTTGAAGAATGTCGTGGTTAACACACAAACAACCGGTCGGGAAGTTTGCTTAGCTTCAATATTAATTAATGGTTGTCGATGGTGTTGTTAGAATAACTCGTACATTTACTATTATATATGAATATATTAAATAAATTCTATATAAGTTCACGTGATTTAATTGATATATTCCGTAATCAATGTTATAATGATACTTGTATAGTTTGATACACATTTATCACGTTGGAAATTTATAGTGGTTTCCATATATATATATATATATATATATATATATATATATATATATATATATATATATATATATATTCTCAGTTCTATTAATATTTTTTTTTGTTCAAGATTTTATTCAGAATTACATATATATATATATAATAAAATTATTTTAATAAATTTTATTGAAAAAATGATAGGTTATTTTATTTTTATATAAAAAAAAGAATTCATGATGAATATTTATATATATATATTTTTTTCCTCTATATTATCAAATTTGATCGATATATTAAAGTTTATTTTCTTAATGAATTTTTATATTTTTATCTTGTATAATTTATTTAAATGAATTTTTTAATTCACACTGTTTGTTTGTTTTATCGATTGACGTGAAATGTTTCAAATTTACTTACATTGATAAATACGTATATAAAATTGAAGATAAAAATCTAAATAATTAAATATTATTTTAATTTTTAAAATTATACTGTTATAAAATATAATTATGTAGAAATTTTCTAATAAAAATCAATTCCATATCAGTGGACTCCCACTGTACCACGATCAACATTCTTAACATTGAAAAATCGTTCATTTCAAAACGAATACACCTGTATATATATTGTATATATATATATATATATATATATATATATATATATATATATATATATATATGTATATAATGCACGGTATCTGATAGTAATTGACTGTCGACGTTTTACAAGGTGTTGAAGTGTTGTTTTATTTTCTTTTCTAAGTCTTCTAATCCATCCATCCATCCATCCATCTCGTCAAGGTCTCATCTTCGACGCCTCGAGAAAATAACATTCCATATATGAAAAGCGAGGTCTTGCGTTGTTAAGGCTTTATCTTAAATAATACGCATTATACACATTTCGACTAAAATTCAATATTGATTCAAGTACATAAATATGAGCGCACGCTAGTTTCGAAGGTTGCTTTAATTTTACTGTTTATTTTATGAAATTATAAGTCGTAAAATTTTTATATGGCATTATAATGTTTTATAGAGAAAACGGTCGATTTTTCAATTGTAATTAGATTTTTTGATTATATAAAATTATATAGACTGATCTTGATGATTTAAAAACATTTTAATCATAGTGTCGATATATTTTATTGTAAGTTGTAATTGGTCATATTTTTAATCAAAATTAAAATTATTTTAAATAAAAATAAATATTAATTGTATTTAATAAATATATTATTAATATAAATAAAATTATATTTTTGAAAATTCGTTTTTCTAATGATTTTATATTGAGACATCTATGGTTGAAAAATATAATTAAGAAAAATTAATTATTAAAATCCATCTCTAAATATTTATATTTTTAATTTATTTTTAAAAGATTTATCTAAATCTAATTTTAATACATATAATTATTATTTTTCATCGATTAATTGAAATAAATCTCCATTATATAATACAAACGATTATTATGGAACAATGTATTAATTTTTATTACAATTTCTCTTTTTCATATTACATATTTTCCTAACGTTTTTATATAAATTTCAAATTTCTTATAACGATCGATGAAAGAAATAGATAACAACGATTAAATCGTACATAAATTAAAAATATTTTAAATTTACATCAGTGAAAGAGTGATTTGTGAACGTCTTCCATTTCCTCGACAATTATTATTATTACGATTATTATTACGTACATTGTATAAAGACAATGGTGAATAATGTGATCCAATTAAAATGTCTTTATTTCTTTATATAAATGTCTCGCCAATAGAATGACAACCTTATTAGATAATACATTTAAAGCGCATGGAGAATTAGCTAGAAATATATGTATATATTAAGAAAAATATATAAAAAGTTAAATAATTATATATAATTTTCAATTTTATATTAAAAAATTGTTTTTTTTAATTATTTTTTTTTATTATGATTTTTCCGTTCCGTTTCGTTAAATAATACGGGAAGTAAGTCTTTTACTTCTTTTACCTTTACATTGTTGTTTGTTCTTCAGATGTTACGATTTTTTCTCACGCCTTACGGATAATCCTTCTAAGGAACTGAAATTAAACGAGCAACAACAATAATAATAACAATAAAAAAAGGATCGTTTTTGCATTCGATTAACAACAATTCTCTCACGCCGTTTCAGTTTTTATTAATGGAAATATATTCAAATCTTCTTATTATGTTCACTCTTTGTGGCGAATTGTATTTTAAAATTAAGCGATTTAATCGGAATTTTAAATATATGTAATTTAATAATTAGATCATTTAAATTAGATTATGTTCTAATATTTATTAAACAATCGTATTCTACTTTCGCTGTCGCGTGAAAGTAAGACAATCTCTTTTATGACAATGCACATTCTAATATATATATATATATATAAATAAATAAAAAAACCGTGATTATATTATATATATATATATATATATATATATATATATATTTATATATATTAAATAACATACATATAAAAATATTTAAAATTGCATTAAGCCATTGTTATTAAATGTTTAATGTAATAAGAGGAAATTGAACATTAAACGCTGTCGTGTATTAAGTCATTATAATCGGTTCAAAGCGTAATCTCGACAACCCTTTCTTTTCGAAAATATTTTTTTTACACCTTTAACCCTTCCGCGACTTGATTATATTATAATTGAAGGTTGCGGTCTATTATTAAAACTTCATAATTTTGTCATACATTGAAGATTCTTTGCGTGTGAAATATAATATATATATATATATATATATATATATATATATATATATATATATAAATAATCCTATTTTTTTCCTTTGGAAAATCATCGAGAAGGATGTTCCCAAGGGTATGAAGGAAAAATCATGATCCGTAAAAGAAGCCGCAGACTTATTACAGCATAATTATCATCGTCTACTATACAACTTATATGGTGTGCCTTCATTTAATTTTTGCAATTAATAATAGCTTTCTCATTAGTATAGTTTTTTTTTAATGAAGTGCATTTTTAATAACATTTCTCACGATTTTATTTATAAATATATATATATATAGCCTCTTAACCCATTGAGATTCATGTTTTGTTTTTTTTTAATATTTCAATGTTCGCATAATACATATTCAACTGATTGCATATTATGCGATATACGAATTATCTAAGTCGAAATTTATAAAAATAAAAATTTATTTGGAAACGGAAGAGAAATCGGTAATTTATGTATATGAAAAAAAAAGTTTAATGGTGCAAAAAAAAATCTCGTGCAATCTATGATGCAATGTTTTTTTTTTTTTGATAATTGCGCTAAACGTTTTGTGGTATAATTAGTTTTAATCGTTTCAAAATTGAAAAAAAACCGAAGTCTGTACACGCAGATTGTAATCGTTCGAATGTAGAGGACGGGCGTTTCGACTTGTCGTCGGTTTCGCTTCGCTAGTCGTTAAGTGAGGTTTTTTTTACCGATTTTTTTTTACCACAGGAAAATAACCTTTGTGAACCCGTGTCGAAGTGTCAAAATTGGATGCGGTCGACGACATCGTAATTGTTTTTATACGGAAACTTGGACTTCCTTATGCATTTTGTGAACGAGATTAAAAGTAATGCTAAAGGAAGGCGGCTACCGGGTGTTTATGATGAAGTTTAATTATTTATATTTAATTAAAAATCAATTTTATTAATTCATTTTAAATATAGACGTATTTTAAGGTGACTTAATTTCTTGACAATGAAAAGGAGGACGCGTTGAGATTCTTTGAACAGATTTTTTGATTTGTAAAAAAAAACGACTCGAAAAAAACTTTTAGTCTTAAGGTTAAATCTAAAAAAAAATCATATTTCGAAAAGAAGGATATTAATGGACTTTGAAAGAGAAGAAATGTCCTTCTAAAGTTGGTCACCTTATATATCTACATTTTTTTCAAATTTAAATTTAATTATAAGATTCAAAAACTTTTTTAATACTAGTATTCTTAGAAAGTATTGAATATGTTTATATTATTTTTTTTACCATTTTATTTCATTTAACATAATTTTATAAAATATATGATATAATTTAAAAAATATTTTTAAGAATATCAATACTAGGACTAAGAAAAATTTGATATATATATATATATATATATATATATATATATATATATATATATATATATATATATATATATAATTTTTCAATTTTTCGACTTTATACCAATTAATTAATACACATCAAAATATAATTAAAGCACAATTGAAACAAAAAAACGTTCTTCAAATTCAAAAGTTCATATAACGTCTAAATTAAACGTTATATTCAAAACGTGTCATTAATCACAAATTCAATATCTAAAGTGTTTTATGAAACACTAATAAAAAATCGTCGAACACTATTATTATTACGCGGCGAGCAAGTGCAATTTAACATTATTTGAATTATTTTAAAATACACACCCTTTAACCTTGATAAATTAATAAATATATATAAGGGGGAAAAAACCGGGGTACACCGTGTTTTATTAACGTTTTTGTACGTATGAGTCATTTGCACCTGTTGTGAACGTTCATCGTGAAAGACGACGAATTTTCACGGTTCATATCCTTCGGTCGAGACTTCTTCACTTTTACGATTATATATATATTTTATAATAGCATTCATATTATATATAAATAAATCGGTTGTGCTATAAATTTCCAAAAAAAAAAAATCAGATATTCAATTTTGATATTAAATATTTTTTTAAAACTATAGCAGGTGTTAAATTTATAGCAATTATCGACATAGTAACCATCGAAGGCTATTATATATTATTACAAGTGTCTAAATATATAATTTATTATTTTAAAAAATATGAATTAAATCAATTATAAAATTTAATATTGTAAAAAGTTTGAAAAATCTTTATATATTGAATGGAAAACAATGATAATGATATATATGTATGCGGCTTCTTCGTCTTCAATAATAATAACCATTTACCAAATAATATGAAGGCGAGAAAAAGCGAGTAATGACACACCATAGCAATTGTTAATTATCCTAAAGTAATTAACACCTTTATTTCGTGTTCCATTTCAAGTGATTGACGAACTCGGAAAATTCTGTACTCGTTGCTGACGGGTTCAAGGACCAGTTTTTATTATAGCATTACATATTGTAATATATATATATATATATATATATATATATATACATATATATGTTTTTTTTAATTCGAGTCGAGCTATGATTTTTGATGATTTTCTTTCATATTTTTTAATATATTTTTCATGCGTTTAAAACGTACGTAATTAATTCGACAAAGTCGATTGTGATGCATCCTTTGATAAATTATTTAAATGCGTATATTTTTCATTTGATCAATTTTTTATTATTATAAATATTATAAAAAAAAATAATTGTATCTTTTTTCTCAGTTTTTTTCTACAATGTTACACATTTCAAATCGATTACGAATTTTTATATAATATTTTTGATAGTAAAATTATACGTATAGATGTTTAAAATCTCATATAAAAAGTCGGCAATTTATTGTTATTTAATAACATTTTTTTTTATAATTTAAAATTGTTTCAAACTGAAATTCATATATAATATAAACAGTAGCCACTTTTCTATTTTGAATTATTTTCTACTTAAATTTTCAGATCAATGAAACATTTTGAACAGCAATATAATGAATAATTCTCCAACATTTATTATAATTGATAATAAACGCTTCTTTTTTCGTCTGATATTCATAAAAATTATAGATAATTATATAAATTGTGAGATCTGCGAATTGTTCAAAATAAAAAAAAAAACAATAAAAATCATATCAGATATTATCGTATTAAAATTCGTGAATTAGTACTCAAAATTAGCATATTTGAACGTATAAAAAAGGCAATCTCGAAATACTTTAACGATTGTATTATCATTCTAAAAATTTATTCATATTTAATAGCTGTCTATAATAATAGCAAATGTACAATATATACATATAATATATATATTTCATTATTATTATGTCTACGCCCGCGGTTATACTTACCACGAATGTACCCATTATAGTCTAATGATTCAGAGTTTACAATAAAAAAATATATTGTTAAACTAAAGAAAAACACATATCTACAGATTAGAAAAATACACGAATAAAAAGGCTTAATTTTGTAGTTGATCCTCTTTATGCTATAAAGATGGATATATATATATATATATATTTTTATTAAGAATGCAGTTAGAATTAGTAGGCGATCTTATAATATAATTTAAAATAATAAAAATTTATAAAAATATATTCGGGGTCAAGTTTTATGAGATAATTTTATTTTATATAAAAATAATCAGCAATTAGCATACTAATTAAATCCGTCAGAGATAATTAAAAGAAAATAAGTATGAAATTCGTAAAGAACTATTAGAATGTATGGGAATTTTTTTATTTTCAATACTAAAATGAGCGTTCAGAATTTTAGCATTTTCAGTAAGAAATTATATTGTTGAGTTCGGATAGTATGACATCAATGGGGATTAAGTGTTATGTTATATTAGTCACACTTAGATCAGAAATTAGGCAATGTTAGATGAGTCATATCATCCAGACTGTCACATTATCTGAACCTAACTGTATAAAGAAAAACAAGAACACCCTGAGTATATATTATCTTTTCATATCCGAGTCGGCAGCTCAGAATTCATAAAAAAATCAATGGATTAAATACATCAAAAAATTTCGTAGCGAAGCGATTTTTCAATGATGTAGCATAAAAATTTTATTTATTAGATTTTTTTTTTATTTTATATATTTTATATAAGCTTCAAAAATTGAAAAAATAATAATAACATTTATATAATGAAATAATTCGTCTGAAATGTCTATTTTAGCATTGAGCAATAATAAATAAATAAATAAATACACTATACAAAAAGAGTAAATATAAACAATGGGCACTTAAAAACGGACGTTAATGTTCCTATTTTTAATGTTTCACTCTTCACATCCATCAGTTTAATCTAATTTTCGACAAATTAATTAATCGACCATCTTAACGCGTAATATATGCAAAATAAACGAAGTAAAAAAAAACTAAGTACACACAAAGGAAAATTGGATCACGTTTGAGAAACTTCCCATGTAAAACTTTATTGTGAAAATTGATTTTTTTATATATATATATATTATAATATATATTTGTATTTATTTTTTTTTATACAAGTATTGTATATATTATAGTTTATAAATAACGAATTTTCAAGAATAAGATATTTTTTTATTGTTAGCAATTTGTTCTCCAGTCTTGCATAAAAATACTATTGAATTAACATATCTTTTATATAGATCTTGTATTCGTTTTAAATTCACAAATTGGCACTTGTTACACATAAATATCATTTTTATATTTTTATTTTTACACTTCCTCGATAGTAATGAATATAAATTCTATGTAAATAAATGTAAATTATGTTTAGAAGCTTCATTATAAAACGGTTTAATAAAGCGTCAACGTTTCGATATTTGATCGTCGTATTGTAATTTTGATGTGACACTTTATTATATTGATTTATTTTTTTTTAGTACTATTTAAAATATATAAATCTATCGACGAAATATTGATAAATCAATAAGAATTAAAATTATTATTATTATATAATTTTACTTATATTTATTTTTATTGAATTTAATTTATAAGAATGATATTTTTTTAATATAAAAAATCGAATAAATGTTTACAAATTGGTATCGTTGTCGTTAAGCTTCGGATTTATTATTTTAGTATTGTTTATTTATAACAGGGGTCAAAATCGATTAATTTATTTCTCGTTTTGACTTAAGCTTCAATTTTTGTAAGGTCTCTTCAAAAAAAAAAAAAACTTAATTTATTAAAAAAATATTTTAATTTTCAAAAACAAAGCGGGTACTTCGAAATCATCAAATGGGTCATTTAGTGTTTCGCGTTTATAGTTTTATTAAAATAATATAAATTTTTATTTTAATAGAATAAAATAAAATAAATGAATCATTCATTTTATTTAATAATTATATATAAACAATGCAGACTATCAATAGACGTCAAGATAAATATATATATATATATATATATATATATATATATATATATATAAAACTTAAATTTAGCATTTGATTGTGCAAAATATTAGAATTTAATATAGTTTAATATGACGAATCAATCGAATATATATATACAGCGTTGTCAAAAAAAAAACGGTAACAATACATAATTTTATTATTATTGATGATAATAGCGGTCAATTTCACGGTGTAGTGTGACAATGACCTTTACGATTTTAACACCGATACGACTTATGAGACCTTAACAGGTGTCGGGGTGTACGTTTGATGGAGCGCAACATTACTAGTATATACAGGGTCGGTTCCCAAGTATTTTCCAACGAGCGCACCCGAAGACTTGGGTCACCGTCGTGGGAATATTCCATCATGCATGAAAGTCTGACGCCTTATATATATATATATATATATATATATATATATATATATATATATATATATATATATATATATATTATACAAATGTGCATGAATTGCATATCAGTTTTTCTTATCTGCTCTATAATATTTATGTGTGTGTGTGTGTGTCTTGTTTGTATGTCAGAACTTTTGCTACCGGTTCGTGTGAACGTAAACAGTGCGAATCCTTTATATACTAATGATTTTTTTTCGCATATGAATTACAAATTTTGTACACCCTTTATATTATATATATATATATTTATGAATTGTGAAAATTATATTAGGATTATTATTTATATATATATATATATATATATTATAAAATTCACGTATTTTATCGAATGATTGAACTTTATATTATCATTATTTATTAATAATTGTTTATTTAATGACAATATTTTATATTTATTTGTACAATTTAATGTATGAAATTTTGCGAATAAAAATAATTTTTATTCGCAAAAAAATATTTTTAAACACGAAGCCTTAAATATTCGTTGCAATTAAAAATAAATCAATTCCACACTTTTTAGAGGAAAGATTACGCCATTTATTTATTATATTTATTTTTAAAATATTTAAATTAAAATTAGAGAAATTCTATAAAATTATTTGTATATATATATATATATATATATAAATATTTTTGTCAAATTCTATTTTTGATCTTTCAAAACGTTAATCTTAAGGTTATTGCCTTTTAAATCATTTTATAATTTCAATTAACAACTATTAATTTACAATATATGTATGCGTATAGTAATTAACTCGTCTATAAAAATTTTAAATTTTGTATAATATCAATAAATTTCACTGTATATATAATAGTTTATTTTTTTCAATATTAAATATTTTATTTTTAGAAAATATAAAAGGTAATTTTTTTCACATGCAAAAAAAATCTATTTTTTTTCCACAAATTGCCATATATTATTCTAATTAAACGCTACTATTTATGTAGTTATTGCTATAAACGCAGCTTTTATTTTTTTTTTTATACTTAACTCTGTTTATGTTGATTAACTGTTAATTTTTAACCAATTTCAGAACGCGTGACGTCAAGAGTTCACGACTCGAACCGTTTGATGTATTCGCTTATTAAATCATAATTCGACGAATAATCTAAAATAGTTACGATTTGATTAATTATATTTACTGTTAATATTTAAAATGTACATATATATATATATATATTTTTTTTTTTTTCACCATACATTGAATTTTGGAAAATGACAAAAAAAATACGTTTTTTTTTGACCGCTTATATATATATATATTATGATGAAAAAAAAATGTGCATGTATAGAAATGATTATAAATGATATTCGTGATCTTTATATTTGTTCACGTTCGTGTAAGGGTTGTATTATTATAAAATGAAAAATCACATTACGCCCTCAATATTTGTTGTTCTAACAGTTGAACGAGTTCTAATAACCGAGCGATTCCATTAATCAATCACACATGTCTGCTTAAATAAGTTATTTTTTTTTCTTATTGTGATCTGTGGTGATATTCTTTAGTCGTTGAGCATTAATCATACACGTACTATTCTCTCACATTGTATATAACATGTATTTTATGTATATAAATATATACACATATATATATATAAATATGTAAAATTTAACTATTATGATGTGAACATTGATACATATACGAATACAAAATACGTACGTGTTACGGGTAATAATTGTAAAATTATTATTTTATTCTATATTATATTTTAATTATATGTGTAAAATATAAAATTAATTTTATATTTTGAATATAAATATATTCAAAGATTATTTATAGTATTAAATTGGTAAAACGAATAGTTTTTCTTTGACGTTTGATACTATATTTATGTGTGATACTTAATTTTTCAAATAGTATAATCGATTATTCTATATTCAGTTTTAAAATATGGAAACCTTCTATATATGATTTTTTATATATTAAATTTAATTTTTACGATTATGAAAATATAGTAAAATAATAAAAAAATGTTTAATTTAGAACAAAAGATATATTTTTGAAAAAAAAATTATATATAATTAAATTTTTAGTTGCAATATCGACGTTTTTTTTATTTAATTGATATTGCGTATAGATAATTAAACTTAATAACAGTTTATACTAGCATAATTTTTAATCAGATTATAAATTTCATTACACTATAATATATATTTTTATAATATGGAGCAATAAAAATATAATAATGTTAATATATGTCGTTTCAACGAACACATCACATACTTAGACGATTACGTATATTTATAATAAAATTGCCTATAACATATACGTGCAACATAATACTGAGATATATTTATATATATATTTTTTTCTAATATAACAAGAAGAGTCTCGTTACTAAAACGACATGAGAGTAAGAAAAAGATTAAATTTCTATGCGGTGAAAAGCAATACGTTCACTTAAGCATTACAATAATTAATATTTTTTTGATACGATCGATGCTCATCGTTCATATATAGTATTATATATATATATATATATATATATATATATATATATATATATATATATATATATATATATATTACACAACGATAATTGTAATTGCCGCGAGGTTAACGTCTTCGTGTAATTTTTAATATATTTTTTTCGTTTCCTTGAAACCGATGTTAATCACGAGTCGGTAATATAATAACGTAACAAATCCAAATTTACACGTCTAGCCATCGAAAAATCTAATAAAACAACTATAACTAAAAATTTTCCATACATGGAACACTTTATATATATATATATATATATATATATATATATATATATATATATAAAACAATGACAGAAATGGATGTTATGTTTTACATTTTAAATTTGTTAATTTTTATAGTGATAATAATTACATGATCTGTTATACTGTTATATATATATATATATATATATATATATATATATATATTACTTTTGATGTTTTTCAACGTTGATGATGGTTTTGCTTCCCCTTCTGGGCCTCCATCCTTCATCTTGATCATTTTCTTATATTCATGGCCTCAATTTTCTATTATAATAGTTTAATGATAGATTTTTTTTTATTAATATTTGAAATATATAGAGATTTATTAATTATATTTCTATCAAAAATAATATATATATAATAAATTAAAAATAAAATTTAATATTTTTTTTAGTAATATTGGAACAGTTTAATTTAATAATCTAATATGAAAATTGAACTCTCAAGAAAACTCTCTTTCATGTTAAACATCTGTACATTTCACATTATACGTTTATTAATGCTTCCGCGTATATAACTTCATTTTCATCACTAATTTTGTACGTTCTTTGCTTTTTATTCGTTTGTCAAACGTGGGATTTACTCAATTTTGTCCCATTAAAAAATAAAAATAAAATATTGTTAAAACGAAATTAATAACGTACGTCGGCCAGTTTCCTAAAAATGGTGATGATACGTGGGATATTTTAGGCGTGCTCGAATCTCATAATAGTACTTTCGATGGTTGCTCATAATATACATACATATATATATATATATATATATATATATATATATATATATATATATAATGTAAAAAGGTTTCGAGTGGTCAACGTTGACATTTGACCATTTAGAATTACAGGAAGGCTATATTGGGACATTTCGAATATATTGTAAAAAAAAAGAAACAAAACTTACCTTTGTAATAAAGTAAAATAAAAAAAAATAAGGAACGGAAGCGTGTCATAACTTTTAAACGTATAAAAGTCGTAGGTTGCAATGAAATTATCACCGTTTTCTAATCGATATAATTGCTACTGTAAAGATTAATGACATTGTTGAAATTGTATCTTTTTAAAATTAAAAATATATATATAGAGGAATTTCTCGCATTTCAAAAATATCAATAATATTGTATAAAAATATTTCACTGGTTTTTGTTGAGTATCCATTGAAAATTATATATTTAGATTTAAAATTTTAAAATATTTTTTGTGTATATATGGATATTTAAAAATGATTCCCATTACACTGATATTAAAACTGTTCAGTTTAGGATTCAGCAGATCAATATTGTTGTAATTTTTTTTTTACACATTAACGATGTTTTAAAAACATCATAAACTCTCTAAATAGTGATGTGCTCTCGTTGATTTTTTTTTTATCATTAATCAATTTGATTTGTCGGCGTCAAAATCGCGACAGACACATAATTATTGTAGTACCAAATCCGTTTCGGTTTTACAATTTCGCCTACGCGTTGTCACATTATTAGAAATGCGCGTAAATCAAACAATCAAAAGACGCGTGCTCGGTTCATTACGATTACTATAATTGAAGGAATGAAAAAAAAACCGTGTAATTATTATTCGTTTAATTACAATTGCGATCGACGTACATATTACAATCGAACAATACACGTACGAATGTTTGACAAAGCGATGAGAATAAATAATATTTTTTTTTATATATACGCTTAAATTTTGTTTTATGCGGTAAAAATCGCATAAAAAAAAAGCTTTGACTTATCTATAAAAATAAGGTAGACTTTTTGTCTTATAAAATTGCGTAATTTTGAATTTTTCAAATAAATCAAATTAGTACTCTTTAGAACTAGAAGTTTGGTAAATAAAATGTTCGTCTGAAATTGCATTATCTTGAAGTAATTCGTCAATAAAAAAACTTTTTTTTAATATATTGTGAAATATATCAATATTATAATAATGTACATATAAATTATAAATATTCAAAGTTTATTATTGATTAATTTAACATGTCGACTACAAAATATTTTTACAAATATTAATTCATAATTCTGATATCAGAATTATTCTAATTTAAAAAAGTCATCTAATTTAATTTTGTGAAAATCTATTTATCGAACTTAAAGACATTTTCACGTCAAAATACATACTTAATTCAAACAAAAATAACACTGGTATAATTTGAAAATGTTTATTTATGTTAATAATCAAAGTATACGTTGATATTTATTTAAGGCTTACCTGGAAATTTTTTGAATAGATATTTATATACCAAGATCAACAGCGTGAACGTTTCTTTATGGTGACTGCAGAGTAAATATCGGTTAAGCAAACGGAAAAGTGTGTGTGTGTGTGTATTTGTCGTGTTCCAATTTCTCGGAAATGTTGAACAGACATTATAAACGGACAATGGGTGAGTCACAATCACAACAAAGGTGAAGTAATTGCGAACTCCGCGTGTAATCACTCTTTAATAATGATAATAATAGCGATAGAACCGAGCCGAAAATCGTGTAATCGCCGAATCGGACTTTTTCCTATTTCGACGATCGATCCGATAGATCGAAATAGATTTTAACCTTTTAAATGATATGTTTTTTTTTTGTAACATTATTTTTGTTAGTTAATATCGTGTCACGCGTGTCTCGAACGGAGGAGGCGTTTTATATATTCCGTAGACGTAATCCGTTATCATTTTATAATTGATTTTTATCGCGATGTATGTGTGTGTGTGTGTGTTTTTTTTTTAACTGTAAAATGTTTATTGCCACTGCTGAACTTTGCGTCGTGTATATTTAGTGTAATATAGCCTCCGTTGAACGAAATCGTGTGGGAAATTCACTTCCGTTGTTTTTGTGTAAAATGAAAATATAAAATGAATACACCGGAATTATATTATTAATATATAAACCCTTGACCTATTGCGTGTTTGAACGGTGTCGATATATTATATTATATTTATTCATTGTTTATGCGTAGTTGTATTTGCGATTTTTTTTTCAGATCTTTTCCTAATTGTGACCATTTTTTTCTTACATTGCTATAGAAATACAGTGGGTTTACAAATTTATTTTCGATTTCAATAAAGAATTTAGTATAATCATGTAATTTTGTAATCTCCAAACTATTACGCAATTTTCTGTATACTAAAAAATATTTTTTCGTAATTCAAATATCGATATTTTTTTTAAGATTCAATTGGAAATATAGAATTATATATATTTATAGTAAAAAATATATTTTTTGAAAATAATAAATATAGTTTATAGCACGGTTTATGTACTAGACTATCTGTGATAAGTAAAAAATCCGTCAATTGAGAATGCTATAAATTTGATATGTGTACTCAATAAAAATTTGTAAAAATAAATATTTTTTAAAATCTAAAAAATAGCGAATCCGCGATAAACGAACCGCGAAATGTTAATAGATTACTGTAGTGTATAATATTTTGTAATTACATGCGTGTGCCGTCTGTACTCACGCACATTTGACACTGTATATATTATGTAGTCAATAAAATGACAAGGTGTTATTTTTTTTAGAAAGCGGATTCGGTAATGTCTACTTCCATATTTTCCACCTCCGTGTCGACCATTTATGTGCCACACTGACCCATCGATGGGCAGATCGTTAAAAAAAAATCGAAATATTGTCAATTACAAGCTCGAGCGTTCGTATAAAATACGTATAATGGAGACGTTATAATTTTGTCGAAAATATTTCTTGTCGTTTTTAACTCGCAATAATCGTATTTATATAAAAAAAAATCTTCGACTCGCATTTGAATATTTTTCTGACCTCTGTCGTGAAATTTATTATATGTCTTTAGAGGATTATATCGTCCACGCGTTAATAAATCTGTGAATTTGTAAAATTTTCCAATTTAGTAAAACTAAATTATTATTTAAAATTCGTTAAATTTTGTTTTATTTTTATATGCTTAAAATTGATAATATTAAATATACAAAAATATTGAATTACAATTTTGGAAATCTGATACATAATGTTCATATTATCATTTTAATTACTGATTTAAACTTTATAACATTATTATATACAGCATTATACTGAAAATTATGAAATTGATAATTTAGTGAAAAGATTTATTATTTTAAGCAAAATTTTAAAAAATGACAAATAATATACATATTTTTAAAAATATATTAAATATCACGGTAGACAGAAATAGGACGAAGATGTATTTTTTTTATTTATCGAGGAAAGATGAATATAAAAAAGTATTATGTTACAAAATAGTCGAAATATTTTTTTAATACAGAATTTGTAATTTAATACTAATATGTACATTTTATATTAAAAATAAAAATAAAATTATATATTTTTTGTTCGTGGTTTTTTACATATATATTATAAGTATTATTAATATATAATTTCGAATAAGGCGCCTGAATCATGCGGTGTATAACATAACCAGTATCACTAAAGTATATAAGCAGGCGTTCATTATACTTGGGTTTGTATCTTGACCGCTAGTTAAAATTTCTTTTCATATAGAAATTTGAAAATTTCTTGTATTTACTTCAAAAAAATCTAAATATTGTTTTAAATGTATATATCATTAGATTATATTAAAACAATTTTTTCTAATGCAACTAATGCTATTTTTATTGAGTAATAAATTATTCTAATCTTTTAGTAGACGAACGCCATCTTCGTTTCCCGCAATATTAATTTATGCTCCTCAACAATGATTTATTACGAAACTGTTGATATTTTTCTACTTCTTCTTATTTTTTGTGCGTGTTATTTTATCATTTTGATGCGACTTTCGAAACAAAAAAACACACACACACATACACACACACACACACATATATATATATATATATATATATATATATATATATATATATATATATATATATATATATATATATATATATATATACAGCTCTTATCCGAAGCACGTTTATGTCGGGGTCTTCCACGTCGAAGACTTAATGTTTTGATGGTGTCGAAGTTAAACCATTTCGTGTTTTTGAGGCCTCGATGTCGTGACCTTTCGTACAACCCGTTCTATCGGTTTCGTGAACTATGGTCGTTTACTATTGTATGTTTCCGTGGATTTTTGATACACAAGTTTTTCTTATATATAATTTATGTTCTCACAATGGCGTTTCGTTATTTATATATATTTTCTTTTTAATTTAAAATCAAAATAAATATTTTTTTTATTACAAAAAAATACATAAAATATTTAATTTATGAACAAAAACCATTATTTTAATGATATATGTATATTTAATAATATTCATATTTTATTATTGTACTAAAAATATATGCCCATTATTACGCTGATGTTGAATTTTGCATTAATATCATATTTTGATTGAATCATGTGATGAAATTATTTTAATTATTTTAGTGAAAATTTAAATCATGTTTAGTTTTTATTATGTAAAATTAAAATACAATAGATTTTGATCGCATTGTTTATATTACGTAATAGATTAATATACGACATTTCAACGCTATTTGCAAATTGCATAATAAATAATCATGATGCTAAATATCATACTAATAAAATATTTAATGCTAATATAATATTTTAATTTTATAATATATATATATATATATATATATATATATATATACATACATACAAAATTAATCATAGATTTTCTTTTTAATTTTATAACTATTCTCGCTGAATGATTTTGATGTATTTGGATTATGAGATTTTTTTTATATGAAATATTTTTTTTAATTGAAAATAGAAAAAAAATATTATGGTTACGTAAAATCTTTTTTTTTAAGTAAATATAAATGTTTAACAGTATTGTCTCCGTAGAAACGTATTTTTTTTATCTAACAAAATAAAGAAGATGCAGGAAAAATAAAAACGCCATAAGATAATAAATTTTGTCTAGTTTTTCTTCGATTATTTTTTTTTTACTATCTCGATAGACGGATACATCGAGTCACGGTAATTTTCCGTTTAATTGAAAGTGTTTCGTGATACGAAACGAAGAAGCCATCCAGCACGTGCCCGCAATAGCCATAAACTTGACTATTTTTGCTCTGTTGATTTTTCTAGTTATCCTACAATATTCGAACACGCAATTATATTTTTTTTACGTATATATATATATAAACGAGATGTGCCATTATTATTATATTCGTAATTTTTCCACATCAAATATTATGCATAAGTCATAATAACAATTAGATATTATTATTTATGTCGATTGTCGTGATTTATATGAATAATTACGGTTCTATTTTCAAAAACTAGTTTTTATTTTAATATTACTATTCATTTATTCTTCTGTTTTATGAATAAGGATTTATTGATTTTTTCAAAAAAAAAATAGTATAGACATTATATTCTCATATATATATATATATATATATATATATATATATATATATATATATATATATATATATATATATATATATGTTGTAATAAATAATTCTGTTACTACGATTCCCATATTATGAACCTTTTTATAAAATCGTATTAAAAATTAACAAATGAATAAAAAAATATTATATATTAATAAAAACAATTATTAATATTACAATATTTTTATATAATAATAATTATAAAAATATCTATATTCAAAATGTATCACTATATAAAAAGGAATATTTTTTTTAACGAGTGCCGATCGTTGACGATCTCTGCGATACGCTCGTTGTTCATTTCAAGTTCACGAGACTCGTTTTGCCCCCGAGGCGAGAGTTCTTGCAGCAGCATCATGAAAACTCTTCAACATCATCAAACAACTTCAATCTCGTCTCACAAATGTTACGAGTTCACTCGTCTTGAATCATCATCGTAAATAGGTCCGACATTTTAGTGCATTATCTATATATTTTATCGTTTAATGTTTCGATATTGTTTTTTTTTCTCACTATCAATTCGTGATATTTTTTTATGTATATATATATATATATATATATATATATATATATATATATATATATGCATTTTTTTATTATATTATATAACAATTTATAATGACATATATTTTTAAAATTCATAATTTGACTTTGATTCAGGTTTAGGGGACGCAACTTGAATTTTTGCATTAATATAATGTATATATATATATTTTTTTTTTTTCGAAAATTCCAGTTTTATTTTATCCAATTTATATGCACATATATACGACGGACTGGTTTAGAGTTCGGTCCTCTCTTAACCGAATCCTCGAATCCTCTCGTGCAAACATCGCGGAGGAGATGAATAAATATTTTATTCGAAGAATAAATACTTTTTTCTTTCTTTTTTTTACGACTCCTACTTGGTTTTTTTATCATTGTCTCGTGCAGCGAAATATCCGAGCATCAAATGCAAAATACGTCCATTGTAATCGAGTCCTATTAAAAAGAGCAAATCTAAAGATTGGCACACAAAGGAACTATTAACCTTGAACCTTTAGATATGTGATCGATTTGATCGTTCCAATTGCTACATTGGATAAGATTCGAATTGCCTATAAAAATAAAATAAATAAATATATAAATGAAATACGTCATGGGAAGTTTGTCGTTATGTAATTGTAAATAATTATTATCGGCACGCGTGCTCGTTAATGTTTATAAAATCGATCTTTTTTTTTTATATAATATATAGTTTGTTGCGTTACATTCATTACTAATCATATGTAATTCATTTAGACATCCGCTATTTAGCGGTTTCGATTTTAACGACATCGTCTATTAGCGAAGACGAGCAGACGTTTCTCTTATGCTGCTTATATATATATATATATATATATATTTTTTGTCCCCTCTTTAACAACATCCGGAAAACGAGAGGTTTTATATATGTTTCGACTTTCCTTTTTGTTAGGGTTCAAATTATTTCGTGTGCATTCGATTTCAAAATTGGCAAAGTTTCGCAATGTTTATTTATGTATTTACATGTGTGTTGAAAAAATGATCGAATTTTTTCATTTATCATAATTATAAAAATATTTTAAATTAATATTAATTGAAAGTCATATATAATATCGATTTATATTACTTTAACAGTTATTATAATATAAATATATAATATTTTATACATATATAATTCAAAATAATTTTAGATGATATAATAATTAAATATATATTAATTTGTTAAATTTAAAAATCAAATATTTTTTAATTAAAATCTAAATTATTTTTTTTTTGTTTTTCAAATTATTATTCAATTATTTATTTTTAATATAAAATATAAAAAAAATAAATTTAATAAACGAAACTAACAATATTTATATATCAATAAACAATATTTGTAAATATTTAATTTTAATTTAAAATATAATAATTTAACTTAAAAAGTTGTATATATATATATAATATATATATATATATATATATATATATATATATATATATATATATATATATATATATATATATATATATATATATATATATATATATATATAATAAATTTGTATTATTATAAAAATCTTGTTGAAACATTAATTGGTACAATAAATCTAACGAACTATATTTTTTTAATATATAATTGATTTTTTAATGAGTAAGATAAATAATACCGATCGATAAAAAAACGTATAATTTATTATATATATATATATATATATATATATATATATATATATATATATATATATATATATATATATATATATATATATAAGCAGCGATGTCAATGACACGAGCGCTTTTAAATAATGGATATTATGTAAAAAAAAGCTACTATTCATGTATTATGGGAATTCTATATGAAGATTTTAAATCAGAGCGCTTTTTGGAAGCGTCAGTATTATATTATATGTACTTGTTTTTATATACACTGCGATGCACAATTCATGTTACAATGAAATCGTGGGAAATCATCTTTTATTTTTAATAAAGTGCTAAAACGTTTCAATTTAATCGGTTTGTATAATGTGAGAACTTGATTTTGACCCGGGAAACCTCAAATGAAAATTTTCAAATCGAAACGACAGATTCTCCGTGCACGCTTTTTATAATTTATTTATATTACGATAAGTCGAATATATTTTCTTGATACTAAAAAAAAAAAATAAAAATGAAATCGATTTTACATTTTAAGAATATGTTAAATCATTGAGAGACGCAGTTTATTAAGCAAACATTATTCCGGTAAACATTACGCTCTATTGGTTTTGTAAAGTAACAGGTGTCTCAGAACACGCGCCTTTTACTATGAGCATAGTAATAGTAAAAATACTACGTCTTGTCTCCCTTTTTTTTTCTCAAGTGTAAAATGATAGCGACGTCAACCTTAAAAAGCTGTCCTTTTACATTAAACATTTACAACTATGTAATGTAGATAACTTCACTTATATTATTTTTTGTATTTTTCAACGTAAAATATTCTCCGATTATTATTGAGGATGTGACGTTTTAGTTTTATTTTTAAAAATCTGTAATTGTGTCCCTCGAAATTGTAAAAAAAAGTATATATATATAAATATATATAATGGGAACCCTTCGTTTTGTGCCCGTCGACCGTAACAATTTTGCACTATCATCAAAATGCATAATTATTTCGTTGAATACATCCAACAAATATAAAAGACAAGAAATCAAGGATTCGACGACGATTTTAACGTATATAATAACATAAAATAAAATAAACCGAAAAAATATTTTATAGGTTAAATTTGGACTCGTTTCATTTTTTTAAATTTTATTGTAGATATCATTATAAATTCAAATGTGTGTATCTTTTTTTTTAATCTTTTTATTATAAATTCATATATGCATATCTGATGTATCTTAAAAATCTGATTTGTAGATAAAAATATTAATATTTAGATAGATTTTTTTTTAAATTTGATGAAATCGTGATTTTTTGAGATTTTTTTTTTATATAATAAAATATTGATTTATATTTTTATATTTGGATAGTTTAAATTTTCTGAAAATATATAATGCATGAGTTCATTTCACATTTTTAATAGACGTTTATGATCAGTATTTCATAATCAGCACTATGATAAAAAGTTCATTAAATTATCAGGTCAAAGGGAGACTTCCGTGCAGGTCGAGCGAACTAATTGTGGGAATAGTAATTTTTATGATACACACACACACACTCGTATAAATGCAATAATTGCCGCTTCTGTTTTTTCTTTCTTCTCTTTTATTATTATTTCAATATATATATATATATATATATATATATATATATATATATATATATATATATATATATATATATATATTCTATTATATGATAGAAGAAAACGACGAAGTAAACAATGATTCGACGATGGTCAATCCTGTCGCGCTCCGATGAATTTTCCCCTCTCGCTTCCTCCGAACAATTGGAACGAAAGCACCTGAGCTAGCCGTTTCATTTTTAGGTACCTCGATTTTTATCAGATAGGGATGTACGTGTAAAAAGGTTATCCAGTGGCGGCGCAAGGTATCCCTTAAAAGGACGCACCCTAAAAGATTTCAACCGTACTAATCTTGATATTTAATATATATATATATATATATATATATATATATATATATATATATATATATATATATATATAATTCGATAAAATTCTTAAGATATATGGAGTAATATATTTTTTATATTTTTACTGGTATTTTATAAATATATGTGACTAAGTTTACTTTTAATTATATGATTTTAATGAGTTTTTTACGTCCTCATTTTTATTTATATAATATTGTATCAAATAAATAAAATCATTAATTTAATGATTATTGAAATATATATAATATATTTAGAAAAAAATATATTATAATAATATTTGAAGACGTAATTACAATCTAAAAAAAATATTTATACTTATAAAAGTCAAAAAATAGTATTTTATTTAAAAAGAAAAACGTCATCAAACTATTGATTATTCTCATTAAAGTCTAGTACCAAAATCAAAGAACTGGACATTAATGGGTAATTTAAGTGGAAAAAGATACAAAAATAGACTAAAAATATGAATTTCATATAGTAAATAATGACTAGAATTAGTTTTCGTCTTCATTTAAAAAATGGATATGAAATTTTAGATTATATATCGAATAATATTAACATAATTTCTTATTCAATATTTTTTATCGATAATATTAATTATTATTTCCGTATCGCGAAAATATTATATCGGAAGTTTGTATCGATTTCATATAAGATCTATTATTATCAACGTGGCGGTGAAAGTGGTGCAATTTAAACCAGACAATGTTGTAACAAAATATTACAAAATTAAATATTTCCCGAGGACTTAAAATGCAAAAATTATGTTATTATAAAATAAACGTGCAAATTATTAATATTTATAGCGTTTCATTTATGGAATAGAAATTGTTTTGCAAAAGAGGGATGTTTATTCAGCGGGAGAAATTCGTTAACTACGTAAAAAAACAGCAGTTGAATAAATGGAAAGAAAGTAAAAAAAATCATTAATATTCAGATATGCAATAATTTCGATTCACTTTAAAATTGTTTCATAATTCATTATTAATTACACATAAAATTCGATTGTAAATATGATATGTCTGGCAAATAAGGCGTACTAATATTTTTTCTTTCAATATAGTATATTTTTGTTAAGCTTTTAATTAATACTATTATTAGTTTTAAAATAGTTGATAATTGATATAGTTAATAAAATAGTGAGTGATAACAATTTAATTTTTTTTAGTTAGAAGAATTTTTTTTTATATAATTCAATATCTAAAATTTAGATATTGAATTATCAATTAAAAATGAAAATATTTATTACGTATTAGTTTATAATGTATTAATTTTCAATTCAACGACAATATTGGCAATATGAAAAAGAGACGCCATTTTGTAAAACGGCGCCACTTCGTGTGACGCGCTAAAATCGAACGCTATACATAGAGTCGCGCGCGCACGTAATTCCATAATAAATAATAAACATATAAGTTTCGTTGTGCAACCACGTGCCGCCAATGCGTTTCGTTTTTATTGTTGTCGTGTCGCGTTGTGTTGTTTTGTGTTGTGCCGTGTGCCACGAAATGGCGTCCGTCTTTTTTTTTTTTTCGTTCAGCTTCGCTTGTCCGCCGCCAGAGCGCCGCTTTTTTACCGTACAATCGCGCGCGTTCGTTCGACGCAAGCGCAGCGCCGTTCCTATCGTCTCGCATTGAAAAACGGAAAAACTCAATGAAAAATCGCATTGCACACGAAAAAAAGTGCACGCACACGTTCCCGATGTGTCATGGAGTCGTGTTAGATTGTATTCGAAAAAATTAAGCAGTCATGACGAAGGGAAAAACACAACAAAACAGCGCGCTGTATCAAACGTGCAAGGTGAGTCCGACAGTTTCATCTCTTCTCTCTGCATAATGCTCTATTTTTTTATATATATATTTACTCAAACGCACCTGTATTTTTCATATATATATATATAAAATTTAAGGTTTCCGTTGTCATTTTATCTTATATTATAAAAAAATTAAATTATATATATATATATATATATATATATATATATATATATATATATAATTCATTTGTTTATACTACCATATAAATTTATTTATTGTTTTTATAAATAATATTAAAATTTAAATGCATATTTTATTTTCAATAATAAAAAAATATATTGTTATTGATATAGTTACAAATGTCATAATATTATAAACATAATCAAAATAAAAATATTTTTATGTGTAATTTTGTTTTAAAATTAGAATTATTAAAAAATAAATAAATACTATATATATAAATGTGTAGTAATATGTTTTAATTGTTAATATTGATAAATTTGAATATATAATATGTTATGTATTGGTTGTTTTCGGTTATGTGCCGATCGAAAAGTTAACAAACTTTATTCTCTCCGGTTAAGCCTTCGCGGTTCAAAGTTGTAAAGCGAGTTTGACCGCGTACACATCGTGCTTGCTATCCGTCTCGCTTCATCGGATTGTTTGTTTACATTTTAGAATGAGATAAAAAGTTTGACAGTAATGTGTGTGTGTGTATATATATTTATGTATTTGTATATATGTATATTCTTGGTAGATAAAGTACGTGCGAGAGGTTTTACGGTCGTGTTCGTGTGGTTTTAGATGCAATCTCGGTTCGAACGTTTTGCTCTTTTGGCGGGAGAATAGATTTTTCTATATATGTTTCTTACATAGTATATATTTTGTAGAGAGTATTCAACGTTTGTGCCTTGGAATGATTGTATAATGTTTTTAATTTTTTTTTTTAAAGAAATTTTGTTAAAATCGATAGATTAAAAGGAAACAATATGTATTTTGAATCGTAAAAGTGTATTTGTTATTCTATATTAGAAATGTAAATAATTATATTTTAAGTAATTAATATTTTATATATAGACAAGAAATTGTGTTTGTTTTCTATATTTATTTTGATCAATTAATATTTTATATATTAATAGATTTTTGGATATATATAATATAATATTATCATTATCTACATGAATTAGTTATTTATATTTCAAAATTATTTAATTAGTTTTTAGACAAAAATATATAATATAAAATGGAAAATCTATTAATAATATTAATTTTCATATGTAGAGGTTTCAATTGAAATAAATTGTGTTGAATTTATATTTTACAATAAAATTTTGAATTTTAGGAATTAAAAACTAGCGAAAAGTTTCAATAATTTTAATTACTCTAAAGAGAGAAAATAATAGTAAAAAAATTCCACTCTCTAAAATTAATAGCTAAATATAACGTTGATCAAATATCAAATAGAAAATATTTCAAAACAGTGAAAAAGTTACGAATATTTTTTTTTATATTTGAGATGATCAACTATGATAGTTTATATAGAAGATGAATAATAAATTACAATCAATAAAACTTCATAGTTATTTGATCGTAAAGAATGCGCGAATAAAAAAGTTAGACATTTGCATTAGATATACGAGAATATTATTCCAATAAAATTCCATACGCGTTTAGAATAAATTATAGTCTATAATTCTATACCAACTAGATGATTGCTTCATCTAACAAGGACCTTGAAAGTTGAAAAGATGTTACTATAAATTGCTTATAAGATTTTAATTACATTAGTATTTAAATTTATATTATTTTCTATTTTTTCGATAGCCTTTGTAAAAATTACGGTAAATATATTAATGAAAATAAATTATTTTATCAATCATCAATAATACATTGTATTTTTACATGAAATCTGATCTATATTTCATTCGTTTGAATACGTGACTGAAAATCGTGGTTTATTTAAAACGAATTTCTCCGTTTAAATCAAAGCGTGACAATTTTTCCGCAATTTTAACGAATACAATATTATTATAAAGTATAACTTTTAAAATTGACTTGTTTATATAATCGTAATCCTACGTTATTATAAAATAGTGGAAACACGTTTTAATTCATTGAAATTTTTTACATTCATAGGAAAAGGATAATTACGAGCTGCTCCACTTACTGGTTAACTACATTCCATGCAAAACTGTTATACAATCGCCCCACCCTAGTTTTATTTTATTTCATTAAGGATAATTATGTTGACTGCTGCTTCATTCATTGAAATTTATCCGTCCGTATCAAAAGTGCAAATTATGAAAAATATTTTTATAATATTTTACAAAGCAGACGGATTCGCGTGTTGTATGATTCACATAAAACAATACATAATAAGCTTTCCGTTCAGTAAATATAGGTTTAATTTGCTGCGTGTTTTATTGTTTGTATTATTAACACATTTTTATTTACAATATTTTCTTATTAATACATTCAGTATATAAACATATTCCCATTTATTTTATTTAAACGTCGTAACATATTAAAATGAGTCATTTTATATTTTATTTCCATTTTCATATTTTTGTTCAAATTTCTATCATTTGAATCACCCCATTAGAATATCCTTGTCAGCTACACTTGTTATATCAAATTTTCCCTATGTCTATTTAAAAATTGATCTGCTGATATAAAATTTTATGACAGGTGGCCTTATTCAATTCTTTTACACGCGTATTGAATTGGATACCTGTTACTCTGTGATGAATAACATTTTTTTTCAAATGGGGTGAGGGTTGCCAATACAACAGATGTAATATGAATTATGCCATTCGTTTGGCTTTTATGAAAACGATGGCACGTGTCACTACACAGTTTTACCCTAATAAATATAAAATATCTACACTTTATAGTGATAATAATAATTAAATATCGATTTTATTTTTTTTTACCAGGTATTATGGCATCTGGATATATTTCGAAGGAGTTTTCGAGAACTTTCCGGACATGCCTGTATGGGAAACGCCTGTATATTTTGCGCCCTCAAGGTAAGAATATTATTTTAACACAATATTATATATTTATATATTGTAATATTATTTTTAAAATAATATCGTCCGAATATTCTTGTACAACGATAGAGTTTTTATATATTTGAAACAATACAAAACGTCTAAATTATCACAGTTGACAGAAAAGTTTTGTTCGAAAATCAAAAGGAACTAACTGCCCACGTGTCGTCGTATATTTAGCGTTAACTTATCACAGACTAAAAAACACCCACAAAATGCCATTATTTACAATCTGGTTGATAGTACCTTAGAGTACCTTATCTGTAAGATACTAAAATGGTGTCTTACAAAAGAAAATACAAAGTGAAGATTGTATTTATATATTTATATTTAATCTGTTTTTGTCTAACTTTGCTTGATTAAATATTCAATATATGTATTTTTTATTATATTTCTTTTTTTTTTTTAATCAACGATTCGAGTACTTAAATTTAAACCGTCCATGAATATTTATCCAATTGAAAATTACATTTTTTTTCCTGGCGATAGATTATTGTAATGGATGCCGGTGTGTATTAAATAATATATACCATGAATGTTGATCGAACCGCTATTTGCTATATGCAGTAAAAAAAAATACGAACGTGAAAGGAATAAATCGCTTCGAGATATATATATATATATATATATATATATATATATATATATATATATATATATACGTACAATATAAGAACAACACATGCATATTTTCGCGCAAAATTACGTACAGTCATTCGAACAAATCGCTGTATAAAAAAACGAGCGCGCCCATTAGATTCGCGATAGATATTTGTTTGCATCGGCGTAAGTTGAAACTCGCGGAATTTTCCACCAATCAGCGAACGAGGCAAGTTCGTGGAACTCCTGGCCTCGTATGCGATTGGTCCGCGACTTAAAGTTCTGCAATGCTCAAACTTTGACGCGCGCTTTTTTTCACATTACTTTTTTTTTTTCGTTCACGTTTCGCATCGTTTGATTTTGATCGATGTAAACCGCCATATTTTTTTTTTCGTTCACTATTAAAATCGTTTTTAATTTTTCGTCATATCGTTCGTTTCGGTGATTATTATTAGGATCGCGATAATTATGCGTTACTTTTTTTTTTCTTTTGCGATTTATTAATATTTTTGGAAGCGCTGGATTTTGAAACGCCGCAAGTAGTAGGAGTATGGCAAGAAAAAAAAATATATTTCGGCGAAGTATGTTTTTTATTTGAACGCTTTTTTCCTTATATCGTAAAACTCATTAGCACACATTTCTTGCACGATTGCGATTTTGTATCGATGTTTATATGATATAAAAATCTCCTTATAAGCCTCTTCGTCATTTTCACACCTAATTATATCAGCTTTTTTTCATATAAAATTATTATATTATATATATATATATATATATATATATATTCTACATAAAATTTGCTAATTATGTAAATTATTGCACTTTTTATACGATTTTAATTAATAATAAATTATTTTGCATCAAATCAAATAAATAAAAATATACCTTATTATATAATATTTATTTATAAAAATAATGACATCATTCAATCGTTTAGCCGGTTTTAATTTTTCTATCAATATTTATATTTGTTATAATAGAAATATCGACATTACTAATTGTCAATATACTTAGATTTATTTATTTATTCGAATTAAACATTTTATTATACCTTATTTTCTATATTATGAATCATAGAATATTATCAAATTAATATTTATGAAATATTATAAAAATATTAAAAGTAATCGTATACATCAAATTTGACATTAATAAATGAATTGTATGAAAGAATTCTTAAGAAAAAAATAATATGAAGAAGACCCGTAAACATACTTAAATTTTTCATTTCTTTTATTACATATATATATACCATATATATTTTTTTCTGTCTCTCATTATTCTCTAAGAAGCTCAGACAAATCTGTCCGGTGCCACTAAACAAATTTATCGCCTTACGATTCTCCTTTGCCTTAACTGTACATTAAATTTTAACCGGGTGTCTTGTCATGTATACAACGGACCGGTTTTTCACCGACGGGTTTCTTGCCACGGTGCTTACTATTATTTTATACGACCAACTGTTCCGTTTGTATCGAACGAGAAGGCTCTAGTGGATTTTCATGATCGGATCCAACAACTCGACGAGAGGCATCGCGACAAAAAAGGATATTTTTTTTTCGAAGACGGACACTAGTAAAAAACAAAACGAACGAGGCATTAATCTTTTTGCGCGGGATTAGCATCTACTTTTTATACGTTTCATTGATTTATTTGTATTGTTTTTAATTCATTTAGAACTAAATTTTGAGTCATTATTGGAAATTAAACTTATTGTTTATAAGATATAATAAATTATAATTTCAATATCTCATATTATATAATTATAAAGTTTAAAAAAAATATTCTAGTCGTGATATTGTTGATAATGATTGATGATAAAACGTCTTAAAAATAATAATAAAAAAAACTGGTAATCCTTGATATATTCTGAGAATCTTTAAACTATAATATTTTTCTTCTACGAAATTGAATTAATAATTTTATTTATTTTAATATTTAGAATACCTAAAAATTATTCATACCACAAAAATTTCTCATCTTGGTTTTTTAATGTATATAATATATAATACTATATATTAGTTAAGATCAAGACTTATGAATATATGTTGACATTTTTAAAACATTTAACACTTCTTAGAATCACTTAAATATAAATCATAATATCAAACAATTCACTCGTGAGAAAATTTTGAAAATTCTTAAACGTTTCCTATTCACGATGAAATAAAATATAAATCTAATAAGAAATAATCAAATTTAACGCCAATAGAATTCAATTTTATTTACGCCCAATTGTAGATATTTAAACTTAAATCTATCAAATTAATGATCTATTACGATTCATTTTTTTTTTGAGAATAGATCTACTTAATCGTCATTCAACCGTCGCTTAATTAAAGAAATAATTATGAAGATCGAAACTATGATGATTTTTATCTATTCATCATCTTTTTTTTTTCACTCTTCAGCTGCAAATGCGGCAATCGAAGCGTTTCAGAAAAATTTTCAGATCAGAACGTTCCTCTGGACCATACTGATATTTATTATCGCGTGTTCTTTTTTTTTTAATTTTATCTTAACTATATTATTGTATTTGTAAATTTAAATAATTTATGATTCGAATATAGATTTTTTTATAAAAAAAATCATATTTTGAACTTGATATGCTAAAATTGAATATTAAGATTATAGTATTATTATTATTTTTAATTTTGATATATATATATATATATATATATATATATATATATATATAATAGTTCAAGATAAAAATTGTTATAATTTTACGATAACATCATATCGTTACGTAATTTCAAAATAACGTAGAATTACCGCATTACTTTCACTGGAAAGCGTAATTTTGGTCATACGCATATGTAAATTGGTATATATATATATATATATATATATATATATATAGTTAATCGTACCATTTTACGATTTTCAATCATAATCAATCATTCAATCCGTCGAAAAAAAGCGCATCGCTACTTTTTTAATTTTATTTTATTATTTATTTTTATTAACGATCGGATTCCCGTTCGTCGATCGATAGCCGATGAAAATAATAGTAAAATCGCCATAGAAAATAGCCGATCTCTAACGGCTTCTTCGGACTCGCTGCTTTTCCGTCGAAATGATCAGAATCATCCGCACAAAGGAAAACGCGGTCCGATAAACCAGTTCTGTTTTACTTTTACTCGGATATTATATATTGCGAACAAAGAGTTCGTGCGCACCAAGTCTACAATTTTGTCGCTTAATATATGTATGTCAATATCATATTTTAAATACTATGAAACATTTAAATATTATCTATAATTACTTGGGTATATTGTAGAGCTCTAGTTTTTCTCATTGAATCGGTTATAAATGTATATTTTTAATATTCAAATACCTTAGAGTTTAATTTTATATATAGATTATTAATTCTAGATATTTTTATTTCACTTTCTTTCTCATATATGAATTGTCAACGAATGTCAAAATATCAGCTATAATTAATATTCATACATTTAAATCAACTCAATATTGTTGATTTCGATATAATAAATAAAATTTGAAAGCTTCGATGTACGTTTTGATATAAATATATTTACGATTTAGGAAGTAAATTTTAAATTTTTGATAATTTTAAGTTCAGAAATTATCGTATTACACTCAGATATGCTTAGTAGTGCACAAAATTACAAACAAACGTGACTAATTTTGTAACATCTATACATTTTATCTATGTTTTTTTTCATGATAATATTAAACACGATTTCGTGATTTAATATTATCATTTTATTGCATTTGCTGCACATTTTTAGACTGCATCATAGGTTTGATGATGTCATTTGCAATTATCTTATACTGCAAATCTTCAAGACGTTGATCATATAAATTAAAGTTCATTATGGATGTTCTGAATGAGGTCGAAACTTGAAACGAATCAAGTTTTATATTTTTTGTTATTATAATAATAAATGTACTATCATTTTTTTTTAATTTTTACATTGAAATATATAAATGAAAATCGTTTGTAGTTTTTTTAATATATATATATATATATATATAATTTCTCTTCTAAGGTGAGCACGTAATATATGATAGTTGAATTTATATATTATATCCATTTAAATTTTAGTAAATTACTGTTCATAATTTGAATCGACTACAAAGAACTGTTGCGAAAACACAAAGCTGCATTGGTCTACTTTTGCTCGTTGAAGGTTTTCTCCGCTGACAGTTGGAAAGGACCACAGTTCACTCTTGTACACTTCAATTTAATTCAAATTAGAACGCCATTTATTATCGAATATTCGATTCCGCGCAAACGAAGAATAGCAGTGGCATTTTTTATTTATTAGTTCGTTCAAGCAAAATTGACATTTCGAGATGAATCATTTTTGGCGTCTCGTCAACTATAGTGTAGTTTTGTATAATATAAATTGAGGCTATACAGGGTGGATGAATGCTAAAGACGGTTTTTGTTTGCTAGGAAAAACGTGAATTCGTGATCGCTGACGAGCGAGAAAATCGCTTATGGCTCCTTGACAATGGAGCCGAACAGCCGTTTCAAAAATCCTTTGTTGCGAAAACAACAATAATCGAATCTTGAATTTATTTTTACCAGATATGCACTGTTATGAATATGATGAATATTTTGTTATCCATTGTTATCGTATCTGAATGAAAAGAAAGTTTTTAAAACTGCCATCGCTTATTAATACAATACTTTCGACTGAATCGCGCTTTCTAGAGCGATGATTTCAATATACTTTCAAAAATATATGTATATATATTTCTGATATCAATCTTACATGTATCTGTTGTTGATTTTATATTTATAAAATACAAACATATATAATTCATGATTGATTACTAATAGAAACCATTTTTTTCAGTTAACACCGACTCGTCATTGCGTAATTTTATTTTATTTTATTTTTTTTTGAACAAATTTAGCGGTTTATCTCGTTTAAGTACTTTCGCTATTATCTGAAGAATGATACGAGATACGTCATCTCATCACAATGACATTTGGACCCGTTTATTTTTTCACCATTTTGAGTCTGTGACATGCCATAAATTCATTTCATAATTTATATCCGTCTATTCATATCATACCTTTACCTTGACTTTATATATAAGGGTTTGTGGCTTTTTTTATACAATTCTCAAGGGGAGTTACCTTAAAAGCAGGTGGCGCTTTCATATATAGAAAATGACAGGATGTTCCAAAGCAAACAACAATAATAAGTAAGCATTTATATATATAAATATATATATATATATATATATATATATATATATATATATATATATATATATATATATATATTGATATTATGGAATAAAATATTATGCATCGCTTTTATATAATGGAAATTTTGTTATTTTTTTATAATCGATATTTTTATACGAATCATTAAGATTATTTGTTATAAAAAGTAACGGTCTTCAATCTTTTGCGTAATTCGGTTTACTTTTACCAGACGTAATCTCGGCATTAAATCGAAATTCATTGTTTTCACGAAAATTGAATTGTTATTTATTTATATAGGATTTCGGTCAAGATCTCGAATGCGTTTCAATTAAATTTCGATTCCGATAAGAAAAAAAAACATAAATAAATATAATTGAAATGGTCGAATATTTTTTTTTCTACATTTACCGAATTTAGTTGTGTGTGTGTGTGTGTGTGTGTTTTTTTTTTTTTTTGGACGAATTCGTTCTGTATGAATCGAGTGTTTGAAAACGCATGAATAATTAATGTTTATCAAATATATAGAAAAAAAGACTCAAAAACACTTGGGATGATTTGATTGCTCGATAATTTTCAATGTACACAATTATGTCACGGTTTCAAAATAAAATATAATATCGCATGTTAATTTTTCATCAATACATTTCGTTTTTCTATAATATATATATATATAATATAATGCGCAGTTTAAAACATAATCATTACATATAATGCGTTTTTCGGCTAACACTTTTGTATTGCTATTGTAATGTTTTTTTTTTCACTAAACCGCGATGTAAATTATTTATAGTTGCCATTCTTATATGAAGGCCAACGGCTATGAGTTTTATATTTAATATTTGTTACAAAATCGACGCACTTCGGAACGCGTCGTTATCGAAGATGAATTTTATTTATTTTATATTTTTATCTCTCCAATGTGTCAAAAATATTGTTGTTGTTGTCGCTGTTCACCTATGAACTTTTCAAACACGAAATGCCAATATTCTATTGTGCGTAGAAAATTCGCCATGGGAACATCCTTTTAGAATGCTATTTTGCAAACTATTGTACGTGCTTAATTATTATGCAAATATATATGTCGATGTTATGACAATAAATATTTAAAAATATATATATATATATATATATATATATATATATATATATATATATATATTGTGATTCACGGTTTTGTATATAAGTATATTTGAAATTTTTATTAGTATTCTTAGAATGTACTAAGAATTATATTGAAAATTTTTATAAATATATTATAATACATAAACATTTTAAATCTTATATAAATATAACATTAATGATTATTACATAAAGATGTAACATTATTTATATAACTTGTTCATTGTACAAAATTACACGGAAAATATTTTTTAATGTGCGTTATTTCTTTTAATAAGATATTTTTTTTTTATTCTGAAATTTGTTCTAGGATTCTAAAATTAAATTACAGTATACATAGAAGGAATCCAGAAATATAAAACACAAAGAAAATCGTGGGAAATCTCATTTCAATTATATCTTACAACGCTTTGTTTCCGTTCATCTATTTTTTTTTTTTTTTTGTAACTCGAACATTTTACAGACTTACTAATTTTTCGTAAGCATCACAAATTTTTCATCGTCCGATGTAAAACAAGGATAATTTATATAACGGCTTATGGTACATTTACTAAATCGCCGTCGATAATATAAACGATATTAGTAAGCCAAAAAAAAAAAAATATATATATATATAATGATAAAAAAAAATACTTAAAAATGGAATGAATCAATTAGCGATATAGCTTCTGTTCGAACGTCGAAGTCACGCCGTTCTCGTTTAATGCATTGTTTAGTTTTAACCGAAAGAAGATTAAACGGTCTTTTATTATTTATTTTTAACTAAAAGTTACGTTTTCTTTTATTTCAACGACGCCATCGTTTTGTATAATAATAATACGTGAAACATTACAAAAAGAGAATAATAATACAAAGTGCCATTTTCAACAAATTGAATACTAACGATGACCGAGAAAAAAAAACCACTGTCGATTTATAATCTTTTATAATAATTTATAATGTATTTTTTTTTTGCAAGATTTATTCAATCGTTGTTTTTTTTAGTATTTATATAGTATATATATATATATATATATATATATATATATATATAACTCTTAGTCGATGTTGTCGAATGTAATTTTACATTCAATTCGACAATGTTTAGTTGTTGTACGTGATTGTATGCTCTTTCAAAACACGATACGCCTCTCGACAAATTACTATTCAGCTCTCATCCCTTTTAAAAATACAAAATACTATATATCGTATGTAACGATTTGTTGTTTTAAAATCTTGCGTGTATTTTCCATAATATTTTATTCGTTAGAATTTAATCTTGATGATATAACGCCAGTGTGCTGTTGTTACTGTGACCGTGAACTTGCGCAATATCGAAGGGCTTTATTTATTTTCTATTTCAAAACTTAATAGACGAAACTCGATCGGTTTTACCGTGAGTGTGATAATTAAATATATTACACATGTTTTTCAGTTTAAATAAATTTCCTCTTCAAAAACCTGTTTGAAGTATGCACTTTGGATGAACATTGTCTATAATTAGTTTCTCGTGTTTTTATATATTGCCAGATATTTAGCGTAAATATATTTTGTTATTTGCATAAATAAATTTACATATTATATTTTGTAAGTGTTTTTAGTCTTTGAGAAATTATAAAAGGGTAGATGAAAACCTTCAAGTGTTATTTTTGCATTTTACTAATGTGGGGATTTTTGACATTTTTTTCCATTTAGATATTTTTTTTTATTTAAAATAATAAACAATTTACAACAATATTAAATAGTAATAATTAATATTTGATTGATTTGAAAATTTAAAACTATGTTTTATACAGAAATAAATCGCCTTGAATAAATTAGTATGAATTGTATTAAGCAAATAATTAAATTTTAATAAATATTTATTCACTTATATAATATTTTATTGACAATTTTTCACAATATTTCACAAATGCTATCAGACTGTACAAACAGTGAACACGAATCGATAACCGTTACCGGTATTTTGCATCCCTTACGTTACCACATTCGAGAAACCGAGGAAACGGATAGAACTTTTTTATTCGGGATCTCTCAGATGGTTTTCCGTCCGGAAAATGCAGATGCCGTTTCTTGGAAAAAAGCTCTCGGCGAATAAAAAAAAAAAAGCACCAACACGTGGTACGCGTTGGCGACTCTTCGACGAGGAGCAACTTTTTTTATTTCCATCACGTATATATATATGTATATGCATATATGTACACACACATATATAATATGTTTGCGAGTGTTTGTGTACGAACACGCGCGTACAAATGAGCACATACTCGTATACATATATACAAAACAAGAAGTTGCTGCTAACCGCAAATGGCCAGTTACAGCGTGGTGTTTGAACCGCGATCACGTTGTTCTCGATTTCTGTAAAATTATCAATAAATTAAACGAAAAAATCGACTATTTTTACGATTATATATATATATATATGTATATATATACATATATAATATAATTAGAATTGTGTATTTTTAAATTAAAAAAAAAAATAAACGAAACGAATTTTTTTTCACGAATTACATATAAATAGTTTATAAAAAGTGCATCGGTAAGGAAAATTTCTAAGTTTTTTCTTTCTACGTCGTAGCATAATTTTTGTCGTTGACAAGTGAAAATCTTTGCTATTTTCTTTTATCATTTATTCACATTATTCATGTATACATAAAATGACTGCTGTATTACGTAATATAAAAATATTTTTAGAATATAACTTCAAGAAAAAAAACGTTGTTTATATTGTATATATTTATATACTGCATGTGCAACTGTTGAATGTTGCATATCGTTAATTAATTTCATGTGTAACCATTTAAACTGATTAAAAAACGCTACTTTAGGGTTATCGTTATATTATTATATAATAAATAGATTCATTTACAATATTTATTAACTGTAAATTTTTAATATAGATAAAATCATTAAAACTTGTTCATGTTTTCTACCATTTTTGTACGCCATTTCCTATACAAATCGTCATTATTATTATTATTATTATTTTTAACAATAATATGAGCTATCTAAAAATCTATTATTGACATAAAGTGTTTCCAAGACGTATTCCGAATTGATTTTTTTTTAATTATTAGTGTCGATTTTTGGTCACGCACGCACGTAGGTACTGTATGTAAATTTGCGCGAGATAAATATTGACCCCGTTAATTCGTGTTTGTTTGAGTATATACAATTTTGTGTCCGAGTAACCAACCGGTTCCTATCTATATGACCAACTTCAGGAAATGAGCTTAATATATATATATATATATATATATATATATATATATATATATATTATATATATACACGTATAATATGGCTATTTATATAACCTAGTCATTATGTGAAATATTCAAGCGATATCTCTTAAATCAATCGATCGTTTAAGATTCACGATTTATTTATCGGATAATTAACGCAGTATGTTTTAATGATAAAATTTCAACGCCATATATATATATATATGTAATATTTTCTAGAATAAGATCGCATAATTTTAAATTGGTCTAACGTATTTTTTTTTTATAAATTATATCTACCATAACTAATTGTATTTTGATTTATATATATTCTAGAAGTAAAATAGTGTTATATCAATTTGTGATGTATTTTTTGATTATTGTCTGTTAATTGATTCGTTTCACTGATTTTTTGAATATATAAAGATGTACACATTTTATGTATGAGATTTTGAATGAATTTCATGCAAAATATTTTTTACGTATAATATTGATGATTTTAATTTTAATAGTGATAAATTATCAATTTTTTTAGGAAATAATTTTCTTTTTTGGCAACCCTAATGCGTTCCGATTGATGTTCGTTTTATTTATAAATATTACGTGTGTTTTGATAAATGAACACGTTTATAATAAAAAAAAAAGTTTAAGAAAATAATCACCTTGAACGCGTTGTTTAAGTTTAAATTTTACAAATTATATAGTCTCAACGAATAAAACCTATTCTGACTAAAGCTCACACAATGAATTGTAATTAGCATACGCAGCGCTTCTCAAAATTTGACGCGATAGTTTCATTTTTAATTATAATTAAAAATTCGATAGTATTGCAATAGATAATTATACTTTTTAAATTTTCAATTATTTTATAATACGATTATTATTATTATTTTTTTTAATATAAAAATTAAATGTTAATAATATCACAGTTAAACGGCATAAATGTTAAATTAACTAGCGCTTTTTGATTCAATCGCAAATATAAATGTTGCTGTTGCATAATTTGCGTCATTTTTGCGATCGCGAACCGCACTTTGAGCATCTTTCATCTTTCGTGTATTATTTACTCGATTGTTCTTTTCATGCTGATGACTCCTCGAGTTTGCGTTCGAACCGCAGTTTGAATACAAATGTGCGAAAGCTTTTATATCGAAGGCTGTTTTTTTTTTTTTTTGTTTCATATTGAATCAAAGTTCACGCGATGCTACTCACCTTTGGCCATAATTTTTATAGTTTTATATATATTGTTTTCAACTATCAATTTTCGCGGGTTTTTTTATTTATTGATATATGATGTTGTCTGATTACGAAATATTGTTTTTATTATATATAAATAAATAATATCCATAAATTTAAGAGCGTATTTAAAAATAAATATTTTTTTATATTTGTTATTAAATGATATATTAAAATAAAAATTTCAATTTTGTTTTTAATATATTATAATATATTATATATGTTATTACTCAATTTATCTTATTGTTATATACTTTAATAATATTTGAAAAGCTAATTTGGAAAAAAAAATTTTTTTCTTTAGAAATCTATTTATATTTCATAATGTGAGTCAATATTTCTACATCTAACTTTAAGATATTTTTTAATCAAACTTTTATAGAAAGATTTGTATATTTTTGACATTCAATATAATGAATTAAATCATAGTAAAACTAATAAATCATATTTTGTATTACAAAAACTTTAATAAAATAAATATTTATTTAAAAAAATGATAAATACTTATTTAAAATCAGTTTTAAAATATGATAAAAATGCACCATTGTACGTACGTTTTGAATTCAGATTGACGAAACGATTACACCTTTTTTATTAGTACCATCTGGAACACGTTATTCATATATAATATATATAAATACGAAGCACTCTTTTTCTTTTTTTAAAAAAAAAGAAGTTAAATTAATACACAATGGCAAAAAAAATAAAAAGAAAATACAAAACAACACGTCGGTGGTAACGGACGTGAGCGCCGTTTCGATTTAAATCAAGAGGGCTGAGGTGGGGGAGGGGGCACCGATCATCGTTGCGATAAAACGGAAAGTAAAACGAACTGGTCGAGTGAATTTCGCCCACACGAAAATCGCCAGAAAAGGACATTTCGTGTCTTTTTATTATTATTTATTTTTTTAATCATTGCGCTACGTGGGTTTTTAGTGGCGCCCGTGATTAACGATTAATTGATTTAACTGTTGATTTGCGATCTACTCTATTAATCGGTTCATATGTCGCATTAAAGTAGACAGTTTCGAAAAAAAATATGTTTTTATATATATATATATATATATATATATATATATATATATATTTTTTTTTTCTATAATTAATTTTCTCGTTTACGGCTTTAATAAATGATCTCGAATGATGTTAGATTTACATGATATTGCACTTAAATATAAAAAGATGTGCATATTAAATAGTGTTTCTTTTATAAACATATATATATATATATATATATATATATATATATATATATATATATATATATATATATATATATATATAATTTTAAATTAGATATGTGATTTAGTAATATGATATTTAATGTTTATAACACTTTAAATAACAATATAATAAAATGAATCACCAATTTAATAATCAGTTAGATTTTAATTATGATTTTAAAAAAATATATATATGTTTATTATTTTTATTATAATTTTTGATGTTGCGGTCATTTTATAATATATAATATATTTTTTATTATAATTTTAAATCGTCGTCGGTTATTGAAATTGATCAACGAAAACGTAGCTCAATGAAAGTTGATATAATTAATTGTTCAAGTACAATATTTAGGTTTTCAATATTATTTATTTTCAGCTTTAGTTTGATACAATTTCAGACTGTTTAAAATATTTTAATAAATCATGACGTCTACAATTAAATATAAATGAAAAAGAAAAAGGTGAATTATTATTAAAGTAAATAAAAATATACATATCTAATATCTGAATCTGAAAAATAATTTAACGTGCATTTTTTATATTATCAATTTTTCAAATCAAATTCTCATTTCAATATTATTTTTAATTATATATCAAGAATCCTAACTGTTTTACAAACAATAATTATTTTCACACAGTATTTATTAACAATATATGTATATATAATATAGCATCGATACAATCATTATTCAAATACATAATATATTATCGAATTTCAGTACGATTATAAACAATAATTATTCTTACATTACTGAAAAATCTTGATAGCGATTAATTTTGAAACAAATTTTCAATACGAACAATATAATCACGTTCTCGTTATGATTAAACGCAATTGCGTCACACGACATTTTCGAAATTTTTTTTTTACTCTTCTAGGCGTGTTAACCGCGCTATATCTATTAAATTATTTTCGATACGAATTCAATGTCATACATTTAGTATTTATGTTGTACATTTTTTCCAATTGTTAAGTACTTGTTTTCGATGTTAGTACCGGGCGATTTGCATCGATAGTTTCGAACCTACAACGGGTTATATTAAAGATAGTCACACGAGTTGATCATTGTATGTTAATTTGTACCGTGTTTTTTTTCTATATATGTATATACCATATAAATAGTATATTCTATTTAACTTTTTTTTTTATTATTTTGTACATGTACGGTTAATTTTGTAATCGTAGTGAAATTTTACATGATTTTTGACTCGGGTACTTCATTAATTCGGTTTTTGTTCTACGATGACTATATGTTAAACGTAAATTGTTCGTACTGACTTGAAATTTTAATCATTTTTTTTTGTATTGAAACACTATATAAATGAAATGTAATTATTATATAATAATCAATAAAAATCTCGATTATAATTGATTTGAATTTTTATATTTTTTTTTACAATGTATTTTTCATAAGATATTTATAATTTATCTTATCTTTGAATAAATGTTATGAATCCAGTTATGAATATTTAACGATTCGTTTCGATAAGTTCGATCGTCCTTTAAAGAAAAACGGTGTTTTTTTTTAACATTCGAAGCGCTAATAAAAATTTTATATTATTTGATCGTTTACAATTTATCGGTCAAAGACACTGAATTAATTAATCGTTCGTTATATCGTTAATTCACTGAACGGTTAGTGGTACATTATATTAATATTATTATTATACATTCGCATCATTATCCAATATAATATTATTAATTACGGTGTTTTTTACGCGAAATACGTTTAATTACGTTTTTTTCTTATTCTGTCAACCAGAAATTTTCATTCATATGCTTTATATATATATATATATATATTTATAACATAATTTTTCTCGAAATTATGTTATATAATCATTTTTTAGTGATTTATTACCTTGAAATAAATAAATGTAGAAATTTATATTAGCATATTTTGAAAAGAATTTAGGTTATTTTTTTTTAAATAAATCTGGTAGTATTTATATGAAGTCAATACTGAAACGTTTTAAATCTAAATTCCAAAGGAAGTTTAATTTTAAAATTCAAACTTCCTCTATAATATCGCAAAAATTTACATTAATACTTAAATATAATACTAACAGTAAGAAAAGAAATTCGTTAAAAAATATATATACCTCGAATTTTTTTTCTAAAATAAACACACACACACACACACACATATATATATATATATATATATTTACTTTTTATCGTCGCCGCTATATGTGTTTTGTTTGATCTTCGGCGACTTATCGGTCATATATTTTACACTCTTCGATTATTTTACGAGTTAATACAATTTAACTTGAAAGCATCGGCCAGATCAAAGTTAATAACGAAATCGATAGTTTATTTCGCGCCTTTTGCCATTAAATTATTGCTCGTCTTTAATTTCATAGGCCGCTCTAAGTACAGTATGTGCACAAAAAGATGTGTTGCAACAACTATTCGGTCACGATTTCGAAGATGTCACGTCACGAACATCGTCTTCAATTTATTTACGTTATACTTTAATATACATTTATATCGTTTCAAATGTACTATTACCTTTGAAATAGTACAAATCGAAAATACATTTATATATATATATATATATATATATATATATATATATATATATATATATATATAAATTAAATCAATTGAATATTTATAATTTGATATTATTAACAGTCGATAGCTTCGTTTCAAATCATGATTACGCTCATTATATATGATATATGCATTAACATTTTCGTGCAAACTGAATGTTTAATAGTTGGTAAAAAGGTTTTCGATCTCTGTTTCGAAGCAACGTGTTTTTTTTTCTATATAGAGGACATTAAACGTTTCTCGTTGTGCAAGAAGAAGAAGCGTTCGGGATGCTGCCTTTTATCTGCTTCGTCCATTTTGAATGCGCTCGTTTGGCATTTACGCAACTTTCGATTTGAATAAATTATAAATTGTATATAAACGTTCACCGATAAAAATGACTTTTATATGTATTATAAATATATATATGTATGTATTTGACCCTGTGGAATTATTGCATTGTAGCATTTACTAATTCGAAGAATTGTACTGATATACCTCACATAGCGCGGTTTGTTATTTCCAAGAATATTAAAAAAAAATATTAATAATCAATATTTTAGATTATTTTAATGCAATCAAAAATATTTTATTTAATTATGCATAGTAAAACAATTTTTTTATGGCATTAGAATAAATCAAATAAAAAAATTGTTAAATAAGTATAATTTAAAAGAATAAATTCGGTTGTATGTTTATATTGTTATCATAGATTATTCATAATGTCTTCATTAACTTGATGTTATTTCCTAAAAAAAAGAGATAAATTTACATTAAGAAATACTTTTTCGTACAATATACCATTATAATTTCCTGTGCTTAATGATTATTTCATAATTTTCATATTAAACTTTTTTATTTTCATTACTAATGTAAATTTTCATTGTTAACAAATATATACGTATTTTATAATAAATAATTGATACCAGATATATTTTTAGAAATGACAAAATTTTCAATATGTAATATTATTCAATTGATATTAAAAACAACATATTGAATATATATATATATATATATATATATATATATATATATATATATATATATATATATATATATATATATATATATATATATATATGCATATCGAGTATGAACGAAAAAAAAACTCGTTTAATTTATTCTTTTCATTTTTATTTACACACTTTTAACAAAATTTTACTTCGTTTCGCATTATTAAAATGTTTAAATAAGATGAATTAGCACAATTGATACTAATTAATAAACATTTTCACGCACAAAACGATTGGCATCTGTTTCAATAAACTTTTAAAAAACGCATTCAATGAAAAAAAAATTATATATATATATATATATATATATATATATATATACATATATACAAAATAAGAAAACACTCGATATGCGGGCACTTAATCTAAATCTAGATCAACGAAAGTCTAAAAAGAATGTCAAATATTTACATTGATGTATGAATTCTAGGCATTTTAATTGTTTCTAAGATAGTGTCTAAACGGACACCTTTAAACTACCACTAATAAATTACGATATTTTTTTATATACATAATACAGATATTTTATATAATTTATAACATTTTTCACACATTTTGAACAATATAAAGCTTTCTAAAAAATTTTGATCGATCTATCGACATCCTATATTTCCAGCATCTCACATATTTATCATATAAGTAGCATACATAAAAATTTATGACTGATAATCGCTTCCTCTTTCGATCAATATAAATTATATAATGGCTAAATTATACGAATTACCTGTAACATATACATGTTTCGATCGTGGAATAAATATATCTTATCGGAAATGCTTGGAAGTCGGTTCGAATTCTTAAGGGTTGATTCATCACGTGTATCGTGAAAATAACAGAAGAGTTCAAAAAAAAAAAGTAGAGATCGGAATTCCATTCATAATGAAATTTTAAACGAGAACCACTCGAATATGAAATATTGGAATATTTTACCAAGTTTCTTGTAGTATATATATTTTCTTGATTTTTTTTTTTTTTAGTTTGAATTCACGAATTATAAAGGTGGATATATTGTTTATATATTATATTATATATATTTATTTCAGTCAGATATGGTAAAGTTGTAGTTTACGAATGATTCAACTGGGACTATAAGTACCAATCTGGTTCACGAAGCTGGTTTTTTTTTATCTGTCTGTGGTTAGCTCATTTTTCTTGGAATCGAAAAGTGGCTTCATGCACGCAAATCCATTACATATTTAATATACATCCGTACTGTAAAAAAAAAATAAATAAAATTTTCGTACGCGAAAGCCTTCAATGTTTTTTTCACGTGAAATTAATTTATTTTTATATAGGCAAAAATTCATAGTAAATATCCTATTTTACGACGTTTAAATGAATATTATTATTCATATTTTTTCTTATTACTATATATACATGAGTGAAAAAAAAAACTGGTACCGTGGAGTAAACGTTATCGTTTTTTTTTAACTTTCGAATATTCGGCTTTCTCGTCAATTTTCAGAAGTGAACCACTTTTTATGTATGAAAGTTGAATTTTATCTGATACATTATTATATTTAAAATATTTCATATAAGAAAGAATTCTTTCTTTTTCTCTATAGTAAAATTATTAAATGTGTCAGACATATTTTTATCTTATAGATATTTTTTTTTGAATTATATTTACTTTTCCATAATCCGTATTCGGATTTAATAGTTTATGTCATATCGAATAACATAGCATTACTTGATAATAACCTATTTATATTATTTGACCCTTATCAAATCTATTTCGTTTTTTATTTAGACCACAGGTAAATTTCATTTTTTGTTTTTTTTTATCTATTATTGTATTTTTGAAGAAAAAAAAATAGAATTCTTACAATGTATATTATAAAACACAGGTATTCTTTGTTTATATTATATCTCGTATATTTCAACAAAGAAATAGAACAATTACACTTTCCAATGTTAAACATTCAATATATCGTGCTATATATTTCAATATTGGACAGGTACTAAAGCGACTTGTATTGTCGTTTTTTTTTGTCTATCCTTTTTCAAAATAAGATTAATATTGGTTTAATATTTTTTTTTACGTTCATAGTTTAAAATGGTTTCGAAAATTACGAGAAAAAAAAGAACAAATGGGTTAAAAGTGCGAACGGCGCTAACAAGCGCAAAAATATATAAATTGCTCGCATTTAACGGGTCTCTTTAAATGCTATTAAGAAAAAAAAAAGAATAATATAATATGATTTATATCATGATCAAGTACGTGTAATTACACACGTCACCAATTTAGAACACGATATGTGAATTAAATAAATATATATTTAGACGTTATTTGATTATCATAATAACTATTTATATTATGTCGATTAGTATGACGATAAATTTATTATATATATATATATTTAAAATAATGATATTTATATAATTTTAGTATAGAAATTTATTTTTAGTTAATAGAAGTCATCTGTGATCGCGGTTTTCATTTTAGATTTGCTAATTGTGGCTTTCTAATAACATACCAATGGTGAATCATCTTGCGAAATTTTAGTCATATTGTAAAAGTTTTCGTATGAAAATTAAAAATATTTATATATATTCATATACTATATATTATGGTATTACTAGTTTTTATCTTGTGAATGAAACCGCGATTACGGTAAAAAAAAAGTAGTTTTCTTCATATGGAAAAGCAACTGTTTAGTGATCAGATTATTAACGTCAAATTGTTATATTCATTCATGCGATGAATAGTAATCGATAGTAATATTTTATGTAATTTTACCATAATAGTCTTTAATTTTAGATGGAACTGATTAAAAATAGAAAAAAAAACAACGCAAATTTCTGAACGTTTTATAAAGATGTATATGTACAGTTTGACCGCTTATTAAACTATCGTAATATATTTAATAGTCGCTATATATTTTTTTTTATTTAACAAGAACAAGTTTCATATAAAATTGTAAATGAGATGGAAATTTATTATTAAAAGAAAAATTGTGTAATTCAAAAACAATGAAAAACACGTTTACAGATTTATAACATCACAAAATATATAAACGTTGCGAAATATATTTTTATTTAAAATATTTTGAAAATTTGTTATAGTTTGTTTCAACAGTTTAATATATTTTATATATGTAATTGAATTATATGTATTTTATATTAAATAATTTATATTATATATATAGGAAAATGTTTATATTAAATATTTATATATATATATATATATATATTAATTTATTTTTTCTATACAATAATAATTGATTTATGATGATTGTTCATTTTTTATTTGAATTATACGGTTTAAAACAGATTTTTGAACTTTAGCGGTAACATGTATACCATATATATATATATTTTATTTATATAATCGATTTATACGTCGAATTGCAAAAGCGCGTGCCCGATAAATTCAGCGTAAAATAAATAAATAAAATAAAATAAAATAAAATAAAATAAAATAATTTTGCAATGGAACAGTTGGTGTATTGTGATCGGGCATCGCAGAAAGACAAACAGGAAAAGGCGTCGTCGTCGTCGACGATGACGACGACGACGACGACAACGTCGACGCCAAAGGCAACAAATGCTGCAACGGCAATATAGAAATTCTCGTTGTGTGCAAGAGAGGCTCGTTCGCCGGTTGCAGTGGGGAACAAGAGTCGAAGGCTTTTAACGGTCGCCATCGTTTCAGTTAGCTTTTAACGGCGCCGTTCGAACGACGCTCGTGCGTTCAAAATCGATTAATCGATATTTATATATATATATATATATATATATAAAAAATTGTGAAAAAAAAATCGAAAGTGTGCATCGTATATATTATATTGTATGTTATTTTGATAAATTATCGTTTATTGTTTAATTGATTGTGCGCGTTGTTTATAAATGTAATCGGATCGAAGTGTATATATTATATATTATATTATATATAAGACGAACTATTATATTTTCGGCGCGAAAATTACGCGCTTTTTTATTCTTTTATCGTTTTCAAAAAAATTTTTTTTTGGTTTTTTATAAAATATATTGATGTATTGGATCGTTATTTAAATATTTAAAAAAAATTCAATCGATGCAATTTAATATTATATTTTTCAATCTTTGCAATACTTTTAATACGTTAAATATCCATTTAATAATATTATTAAAATTGTTTAAAAATCAAAGAAATCTAGTTGTCGCTGAATTATTATACCATTTTTATATACTTGCATATATTAAATCTGTAATTATTATTTTGTTTTTATATAATATAAATAATTATGATTTAATTTTTAGATGACTAAAATATTTTAAATTCCGGAGAATATTTATAAATTTGAAAATAACCGCATCAGTGAATCATTTATACATTTATATAAATAAGTAGTAACATGAAACGAATTTGTACATTTAAAATAGATATTATTCATGTTACTAAAAATTGTATTTTATATTATATATATATATAATGCTTACATGTATATTGTTCTAGATTTTTGTTTATACATATTAACGGAAACGCTATAACACTGAAAAAAATGCAATTTTAGATTTTTATCTCACGTTCACAATTTAGATTTATTTTAGTTAGTTATCTATAGACACAATACATGTGTCATGTGTTATGACCATAAAAAAAATACCAACAGGTAACTTTTTTTCACTTGTATATTACTAAAGGAAACGTTGCAATAATGCCGTACATAATAAACGTCGTTTGAATTCAATATATATATTTTTCTTTTATATTTCAAAAATCGTGAGTTTTGTAGTTTTCAACCGATTTCACAGGTAGTTATACTTTTTTTTGTACACGTCAGGTATATCCACTTAATCCTCAGAACGTTTACCTGTGTGTCTCAGGTGTGCCAGTAGCTTTAGGCCAATATATCTAGTACAATTTAATTTCACGTGTTTACCTGAGAACTGATGAATTTCGTCAGCGAGCTTTCGAATTTCCTTGGCATATCTGCTTGTGTTGTAATTTTATGAGTAATCTTACTGTGCAGTCATTAAAATCAGCGATTTTCTTCTTCGCTTTCCGCAGGTTAAATGTGAAAATAGTGAAATATAGAAAATAGCAAAGATTTTTTTTTAATGTACGAATTTATAAATAAATATGTTGTTGTGAAATCAGTGAAAATGATTTGATCAAAAACAATAAACAGTTTATTGATTTTAAAACGAGTTAAAATGATCAAATTTCGATATAAGCGCAAAGAACCGACCGAAAATACGACTTCTGCGACCGGAAAAAATTCAAATTCAACAGTGCAAAAAGTTAAAGCTTCGCCCGTTTTGAACCTTCCGAAGAGTCCGAGAACGACGTTGACGACCGCATCGTCGATAGATATAAAAAAGAACGTGTGCGTAAATGGAAATTTTGTCAGAAATGGAACGCTACAAAGATCAGAAAACGGCGGATGCATGCTACAAAAGAATGGATCAAACTCGAGCCTCACAAAAATCGCATGCGGATCCGGCCTTCAAAAGATTGGATCAAATTCGAGCCTCACTAAAGCGACCGCAGGTCTACAAAAAGCTGGATCAAACGCCAGCCTCCAAAAAATCGGATCTACGTCGAGCCTGCAAAGAAGCAGGTCTGGCACTCCTGTGCAAAAGTTGGACCCTGATAAAATATTGCAAAAGACAGCGACACGCGTTCCATTACAAAAAACTGTAGAAAACGTCAAAATAACGAATGACGCATTTCTCAAAAGCGACTATCACAAAAGCGAAGAAATGCTGAACAACGACAATTTTACAAACGTTAACGAAGTCAAGAAAAATAACACATTACCGAGAACAAAAAGTGAAAAATCGCCGATTTCGATGCAAAACGCAGCATCGAATTCTATCGAAATGGCATCGTTGGCTAGGAATTTAGAAGTGAGTATTAAATAAAACAAAAAAATATAAACTAGTTTACATATATTATATATATATTTTTTTGCAAACCATTAATATTAAATCAGAATGTAAACAGATTGAGAAGAGTTGTATATATTATATTATAATATTTAAATTCTTCATTATCAATTTTTTAATCGATTCCAATGTAATTACATGAATTTATAAAAAAAATATATTAAAAATGATAATATGCAATGTCATTCAATATATAGTGTATCATATTTGGTTTTTTCATTACAAAAAGTTGTTTTATATTATTGAAATATAATATTCATTATACGAGATTACTTTATCATTTGTAATACATTTTTTTACACATATATATATTACAATATTGTCTTAAATAATTATTATTTTGTAAGACACTGTAACGTAATTTCCTGAATATTTACAACCGCTCATAAAATTCTTTCTTTTATCCATATAAATCACTCATTTACGAAATATTTTACTAACAAACTATCACAATTTTATTTTCTCTCAAAATTAATCGACAAACTGTCGTTCATATATATTTTTAAAACGTATAAAATAAAAAAAAATAGCGTAAAATTATTTCTGCTTCGCATTTATAACATGTCATTATGAATCCGGATAATCAAGTTTTTTTTCAGCTCCCCGTGTCATAAATACGTTATATAATACAAAAAAAAATAAAAAATAAAATGAAATTAAAATTATAAAAAAAAAACGTATCGACACTTGTACGAATTCGAAACGCGCGATATTTTTGTTCCATCATCTGCATTATAATTACACGGTCGATTATCTTAATTTTATCGCGTCGGAGGACATTTGTAATTGCTTAAAAAAAAATAAAAATAAAATTATAATTATAATTTTCTTACAGTCGCATCTGTCGTCGGCTCCTTGAAATCCTTGAAATTTGCGTTTAAGGATATCGCAATAATAATGCCTTTAACCTACGCCTCGTGTGTTGCACCGTTTACGGTTATAATTTATGTGATGAAAAGTCATAGTAATTATCATATTATGTTGATTGAAATCGTAATTTCCTCATACTTGTGCGATATTTTATTTTTTTTTATAATTACAAATTATGAATGTATAATTTATATGAAACTTGCGTAATTATGTCGGCGACTGTGTATATTAAAAATATGAATAGAAAATGTACGAAAAAAAAATTGTAATTGAATGCAGATATATATAAATTTAGATCTGATTATCTTGCCGACATTTAGATTACATTAATTGTAATGTCAATATTGAAATATAATTTTAAAAGATTTTTTTAGAATAATATAGTATGTGGGTATATAATGCGGCTTATCAATGATTATATAAATTATTGAATTTGAATGTAAAATATTTTTTTTTATTTATAAATGTATGAATATATTGTTTTCCAAATGAGTCAATTTTATATATATTTTTTTAAAAATTCTGATCGGAATATTTAAAATGTAATTAGAGTTTTTAGGTATTTTCATCTATATTTATCTTATATGGTATATATATACATATAATTCTTAGTGCATATTTACTTTATATGCTCATGTGTTTAAAAATTTTGAATTTTGATGCCACACAATCTTAAAGAAAATACCTTGAATTCTTTCAATTATGAGGCCAAAATAACTACAATATTTTTTTCATTCATTAACAATTACAATAGATTATACTTTCAAGAATCTCTCATTAGTCATTTAAAATATTCTGATTACAATATATTAATATATCATTTAATAAAAAAAATATTATATATATATATATATATATATATATACCGTTCACGTTTTTAAGACGTTGATAATCGCAAATTTGATAAATCGTTCTAATCTCAACCACAAATCTTATCTGTGTTTTGACGTGAGAAATCGCCTTTTTTTCCGTCTCTTCAGGAGAGACATGAAGAAGCAGAAGACACCCTCGACTTTTCCCACGGAGTTCATTGTTTTTCTTGTTACTGTTGAACTTGGCGCCTTATGATTATACACACGCGTCTGTCCGTTTGCGTGTACACGCGTAACGCTCGAATTAAAAACTTCTTCTCGTTCGACGATACAGTATTATTATTATTATTTTATATTTTTGCATAAAAATTATACGAACGCGTCATGCATAAATATTCATAGACGGTCTCATATTTAATCGCTAATTATATGTTAAAGCGGTACCATTAACGTGTTTACAGTAACAATTTCGCAATTGCAATTAGTGAATTTTGGTCGTCGCTAAAAACGATCGGTTTAATCGAATCGATTTTTTCGTATATTTTATCTATCCATCGTTATTATATTTTAAATTTGTTTTTCAAATATACGTATAAATACTTTATTGAACGTTTTAATGCGCGTTTATTGGTATAATTTGATCGTTTTAACAGTATTTTTCTTTTCGTTAGTTCGCCTATTTGGTCTACCGTTTGATTTAACTGCAAACGTTAACTGTTTGATTAGTGTGTGTTTTATATTAAAATAAATTACGCCAAATTTTATAAATTTAAAAAAATATATGTATTAGTTAATCACTTTTAATCTTCAGTATTTTTTTCTATTAAATTTATCTGTAAGAAAACGTGATTTCATTTAAACTAATATTTAAACTGAATACATCATTTGAATTAATATATTGATTTAAAAAAAATATAAATGAATTTGTAAATTCGTTTTAATTAAAATAAAAATCTTACACAGTTGTAATGTTTTTATATTATTTGTACAGTTATCTGAATTTCAAATATATTGTATTTTAAAATAAACAATTCAATATTTATTTTTGAGGTTCTAAATTATATATTTTTTTATAGCAAAAGATTGAATAATTTATTATTAAATAGAACCGGCAATCTCAATATTTATAAATAGTGTCTTGAAATTAAATTTATATAATACAAAATATTAATTTTTTTAACATATCCATTTTTGAATTAAATTATAATTCAATTCATAAATTCAGCATTATTTATATAACGTATTATTACGACCTATTTACATATAAAAAAGTGCAAAATTTAAAAGAAATGACCGCGACCTCGTTTATTAGTCATCATTAAATTTTAAAACTATCAGTCGAAAAACGCTATATCAGCATATATATAATCAGCAGGACTTTTATTAATCTAACAAACTTCCATTATGTGATTCTTCTCACGTGTTTTTTTTTATTCTATTTTTTCCTCGAGCCTTCAGGAGGTTTTCTTTGTTTCCGTTGGCATTTATCATTCGCAAAAACATCAGGAAAAACGAGAATACTGCGAGCGCTCGTTAAAAGTAAGAAAGGCGACTACGTGAACTTTGGCACGACGACTTTCAAACAATATTTTATATTGTATTATATTCTATGATAATATCGTTCTTGAGTATATTATTTTCTATTTTAAAGTATCTTTTTTATAAGATATTAAAAAATATTAATTTTGATCATGAAAATTGATCAATTCAAATTTGACGTTAATTTATTATGAATATTTTCAATAATATAGTTCGATTAAATCGATATATTTTGCTTATTTAACACATCGTTTGTACGTTTTAAATTAGATTATTGGATTTGCATTATATTTTTTAGCTGTATAAACACCGTTTGACCTGTTCTATTAACGCCGACTTCTGTTGTAAATTCGATACATTTAGTTCGTTATATTCTGTTAATACGCTTATAGAGTTTTTCAACCTTTTTGTATTTGTATTTTTTTTTTTACAGTTCTTAAATTAATTCAAAGCAGACGATCGTATGAGAAAATTTCGTTTTCGTATCGAGGAAAAACTGATGTGTATATTTATAATTGTGGCGTTTTATAATCGTGAGAATATAGCAAACGAACCGTGTCGAATTGTATTCGTGGCAGTTTTTGAATTATTATAACATGCATATACGTAAGGTTGAGGTCACATTAGATGCGCCTTCTTGCCAATTGAAATCCGTGAAAAGCCTTTTTAGAATTTAAAAAAAAAAGAAAAACTTTGATATTCTCATTGAGTTTGAACAGAAAAAGTTACAAAAAAAATATGATATTACGAATAAATAGCATTGGATGAGATTAACTATAACTAAAATTTATAATGTGTCGAATAAATACGGTTTATAATATAAAAACGATCAGATTAATATATTTTTTTTCTTTCGCTTGAGACTTTTATCAATTGCTAAGCATATATAAATGATCCAACTCGCCACCGTTGATTATGTATAATTTTGTTCGTAATTTATTATTTAATGTATAATTTATGATAAAACTCAAAAAAGTCGCATTTTACATTGTTGATTTACTGGCATGTTTTTTCAAAATAATATTTCAATCTATTTTTTCTTTTTTTTTTAAATATATGTTTATTTTTCTATGCCCACTTGCAAGACCTACGCATGACTACCCATATTAACACATTTGTCAGTGTTAACTATTAAATTATTAAATTGATCATTACAAATCATCGTTTAGTGAATATATTGTATCATAATTCCGTTTTTATTTATATCGTGATATTTCGACTAATAAGTGTTTTATTGATCACCATTCTGGGACAAATCTCTTTCTATTTCCATTACATAATATTGCATAATATCAAATTATTAATTGTGATTTATGTACTATGTTAACTATTGGTTAAAATCGTATTATATAAATTTATATTAGTCTATTAAAGTTATATAAAAAAAAATAATTTACTTGATCTATTCTGAACGTATAATATTAATATGAATAGATTTTTGTTTTTTAATTATTTTAAGCAATATCCTTAATTTGATTTTCTAGTTTGACTAAATATCAAGATTATATAAATTAATTTATATTGATAAATTATTATATTTATTTCTTTAAAAACATTTTATCGTATCAAAATAATCATATTAGTATATATTTTTTATTTTATTAATGAAATAAATATTTTCTTCTTATCAGAATATTATGTAATATATTAAATAATTATATATTTAGTCCATTCCTAAAAAAAAAAAAACACTATACATCACTAAATTATAATTATTGAAAATCAATATTTGATTTTTTTATTATGAATCGTTTATTTTTATGTATAATTAGAATTATGCGGATATTTTCGATATTATTTCATATAGAAATTATCTAAATTTATATCACGGCGTAATAACGTAATTTAGTTACTGTGGGACAAGAAAAAAAAAAAAGCGGCCGCAAACGAGCACGTGGAAAATTGGCGCGTAATAAATGCGTCTGACCGAACCGTCTGAAAAGCTGTCAGAATTCCGAATTGTAACCTACATAGTAAAAAATTTTTCGTAGAATCTGTGTCAAGATATATATATATATATATATATATATATATATATATATATATATATAATAAAATAAATATGTATTCGTGTATTCAAAAAAAAAGACGCACAATAAGAACGAGTAATAATATTCGACCGGTCGGACTTTCACGCCACTATATAAAAAGCCTCTCTTTCTTCCACCTGATACTTGGCTATCTGTCTGTCTGTTTTTCTTTTCTTTTTATTATTATTATTATTATTATTATTATTATTAATAACGAAGCACGAAGACCTCGGGGTTTATATTTTTATACAGAATGACCACGCTCGTTCGATGGTGTGTATATGTAATATATATATATATATATATATATATTTGATTTGTCGTATGAAAATAAATTAACGTTAGAGAACTCGAAAATTAAGGTATACGTTAACAATGAACTAAAACGCTACTGATTCGTTATTTTTTTTAAAATGAATTTATAGAAAACGACGACCGTTTGCACAATAATTGTGGTTTTATGTAAATTTTACACCTACTATGATTTTTATAAGTTTTATTCATTGATTCTGTGAAGAGATAAAAATAAAATAATGGAACGACTGTGGTCGTTATTACGGCAACCATAATAATTTTATTCTGTAATAAGTGCTTATTGAACATTTTTATGTTCTTATTCGTTATTTGAATGTTTTTATTACTGAAATAAATTTATAATATAATTTTAAACTTGTACGAATTCAATATGACATTTTAAAAATTTGTAAAGGATATTTGCAAAATATATAAAATATGATAAGCATACATTAGCTGACATCCTTTTGGTAAAAAGCCTTAAAAAATTGACCCCACTATACATGATTATATTTCTGTTTTCTCTCGGGTTGTGGCCGCTGGCTTGCATAACGGTTCAACAAGGTATCATATCTAGTATGGCCAAAGCGTATTCTGTATGTGTGTGTATGTAATTTATTCAGCTCTTAGAATTATCAAGTGTTGAACAGGTTGTTTAGTGATCTGATGCAATATAAATATGCCGGTTGAAGAGAGACACGGACTCTCTAGCGTTGATAATGAAGTCGAAACTTGCCGCATTTTTTCGAGTTTGTCATGTCGAAAAGAAAAAGAAGCCTACCGCGAATAAGAAAAAAAAAAGATTATAAATAATAAAATGAGCACACCTGTGTCTCGTTTTATAACGAATAACATACTGGAGCATACCGATTAATAAGGTCGTCGGTTAATTAAAATGGTTATTTGTTACTAGGAACATAAGTAAAATATTATTGACAATCAGGTCGATTATAGACGGTCTACAAAAAAAAAAAAAAACAAACTGTAAAAATGTACATATTGAGCAACACTATGAACCCATGGTCAGTCTATATATGCATTACGAAATTTGTTTCTTAACGGACGGCATTTTTTTTTTCAAATATAAATGACGTCAAATTTACGTAAGCGGATCTAGGATTAATATATTATTTTCATATTTATCGTTTCAGGAGTTGTTCTCGCAGCTGCAGTTCAGCAGAGAGCGAGCTTTACCGGCGGACGAGGTCAGGAGGGCTTTGGCGGCGCCGTTTTGTGGTCAACGTCGCTTTCGACTCGGATGCATGGCCGACGCGGCCGAATGCTTCGAGAATATACTTCTGAGGCTGCACTCTCACGTGGCTCATCCGCCTCATGAGCATCCAGAGGAAGCGTGTCGCGCTCCACATTGTGTGCCCCATCGAAAATTCTCCATGGCGCTCATCGAGCAGAGCGTATGCGGGGCGTGCGGTGCAACGTCTGAACCTCTACCTTTCACACAGGTGATTAATCTTTTTTTTTATCGATCAATTTCATCCCCCATTACTCAAAAATTATTATTTTTTATTAATTTAAAAAATATATTTAATATTTTATAAAATGGTTTCAATTGATAAAAAAAAAGTTGTATTTGAAGTATAATACTTATATATCAACTACGAAATTTAAATTAAAAATAATCTAATAATAATATTTTTTTCAATAACGAATTGAATTTTAAATATAAAATATTTTATAACGTTATTCGTTCTAATCTAAATCATTTCGTTATACTTTATTTTTTTTTATTATATAACCTCATTTATATAATTCGATAATTAAATTTCACATTTAAAATATTTATTATAAAATTATAAATCAACTTTTTTAACCGAAAAAAAAAACATAGCAGTATACACATTACTAACTTTTACGTCTGATTTTATATGTTCGGTTAAGCTAAATCCCGTATAAAAACTTCCACCCACTCGCTGTTTGATATGCGATTTGTGATTTCTTTTTATATTTTTTCGATCGGAAATGCAAATGTATATTTTGCGGTTCGAATTTGAGCTCAAATTTCAAACAAGTTTTGAGATTTGATCCGTACTGAAAATCTAAACAGGACCGGATTTATTAATATTGCATTTAAACCGCCGAAATTCTATCTCTATTACTGATAATGATTTTTTTTTTTTTGATTGTAAAAGTTTAATATCAAACAATAATACAAGTTTTGTTTCCGTTTTATTATATATTTGCAATTCTTATTATGTTTTTATTGATGATTTAGAGCTTTTTCAGAATACATATCCATATACATATATAATAATACGTACAACCTTTAAATTTATTTTGGCACCGTTGAATTCTGATATTTCAATAATCCGAATATATATGGCCGATTCTGTCATATATCAAAAATATGTAAATACGTTTAATTTATGAAATAATAAAAATATCTTAATATATATTACGACGATAAAATACGCAATCGTATTTCGTACCAATGGCGAATGTGCGCAATCGAAGGCAGTATTTACGAATTATAAATAATAATGTTTGTTTAATGACATGAATGTTGCTGACATTTCATCACGATTAAAACAACTACGTATGTCTAAATGTACGTTGTTAGCACATTTGTATTAGTAATATGTTATTATTAGTATATTTTATTTTTTCATTTAATGTATTATTATTTTTTTTTCTACAATTGAGGTTCTATTAAATAATACCGTATATATTTTTGTTTTATTGTTCGAATCTTATTATTTATGTTCTTTGTGTGTTTTTAACGCCCATGCTTAACACGGCAGCGCGACAAATGTGACGGCCGCATTTCTGTGACACAATCGAAATTCGAAACGACTTTAACGTTTTAGATGTTATGATTTATAGTAAAAAATATTCGTATTTTTCAAGATGATATAATTTTGCCGAGTTGTAAAGAAAATTTTTAAATTTTCAGTCGTCATACTGAATAACATTAACGAAATTTAAATGATTTAAAATTAACTCAATAATCGACAATCTATATTATTTTGAAAATACATTAGAGAAAAGAGCACATATTTTGAACAGTTTCTGTCTTTGAATAAACGATATACGAGTTTATAACTGTAAAGTTTTAAGCATTTATTTGGTGTAGTTAGTTTTTTTTCTTCTCAAGTCATTGTTTTTTTCCTTATTGTGATTCATAGTTTTCGTTTCTCATTCAATGCATATATATATTTGAAATTTAGTTTTTTTTTTGTTTCTGTAAAGTTAGTCATGTTGAAGTGCGATATAACCGAACAATGATGTTTGTAACGTTTTTTTCATAATACAACCGGACGATTTGAATTATTGTTCATCAAATGAAAATTTTTATTCGTTTAAAGTTTCAATTTTATAAATTCTTCGAAAATGAATATCATAGATAATATCATTGTGATGTTACGAGTTTATTATTTTTATTTCGTTATATAATATTAACCCTTTGTTTATAAAATTGAAGCCGTTACTCGTAGTTTATACGTTATAATGGCGATCGGCTCATGTTCAACATCACGAAATACGATTCATTTTACATACAGCGAGCGAATAATTTCGAACCGAAAAGACGATACACCCTCGCAATGAGTGGACACTAGAATTGTGAAAGAGGAGCCAGAGGAGGACTCCTACAGATTGTTCTGGTGTAAGCGGTGTTAAAATTGCCCACGCGATCATCATTTTCGACGACAGAACGGCGCCAACATTAGGACCTTTTATGGTACTCTTCGACTTTCGTTGACACTTCACCGGTTTTTATACGTTGTGTCGTTTTGGACTTTGTGAATTTAATTTATTACACCATTGCCGTTTTCAATATAATGTATCATACGATTACTTTCGTCCAACGCACGTTGTAAGCCTTCAACATGCTGTAAACCATAATTGAAACGAATATAGATATATATATATATATATATATATATATAGTGAAATGCTATTGATCAAAGTTCTAATCACATTAATAATTAAACTGTAATCTAAGAATTTAATTGAATATTTTATTATTATTGTAATAATGCGTGTGTGGTAAATTTCTACTGAATGATGAATTTTATTCTTGTTGCATGTCGGCTTCCTTCTTTTCCAAGTATTATACAATTGTAATTTTACAGTTTATTCTCGAGTCACGTATGTTGACGCATTCCAATAAACCATTTTGCACCTTTTTCTCAGACTTCTCTTAATAAAGGCATTAGTAAACAAGTAAGAGTAACTTACCTTGAAATCTAACATTTGCATGTTTACCACAATCAAAACGACGACAGTTTTAGTAGGCGATCATATCTGTGTCGTTGATCAATTTTGATATCCATTTACTTTCTTTTTTTTTTTTTAGGAATTTTCGTTGAAAAAAACATTAATATAATAAATATTTACTGTTTACAGATGGTTCATTATGTGTCGGCATCAGCACTTACAACCCAAGCACGACAAAATGTATCTATTCTTGCTCCAAATAGTCAATGTGGAGAAAATTTTGGTGATTTATTGAAGAGAGCCGGTGGAATGGGAGACGTTAGAGAGTGTCCCGTAAATATTTTAGATATTTAACTATATTTATAAATTTTCTTTTATACTTAAATATATTTAATTATTTTATTGTTTACAGAGTTCTTGTGGAGCTAAAACGCAAATTTGCCGCTCTCTCATGAATAAACCAGAGATTGTGTCAATAGGAGTGGTGTGGGATTCAGAAAGACCCACACTTGAGCATATTATGGATGTTTTTAGCACAATTGGAACTACACTGCGTTTACAAGATGTATTTCACACAGTAGTCGATTTGCAATGGGCTAATCAAACATCACACAATCTCGTTGGTGTTGTCACATATTATGGAAAACATTACTCCACATTCTTTTTCCATACTAAATTGCGCTTATGGATATATTTTGACGATGCTACCGTTAAAGAAGTTGGACCAAGATGGGAACAAGTGGTAGAAAAGTGTCGAAAAGGACGATATCAACCGTTGTTATTATTATATGCGACACCAAATGGCACACCATGTAGCACAGAAAGTGCACCAAAAGCTATTATACCATATCCAAATTTAAATTCAAATGGTTCAGCTCAAAATGCATTTAGAAGATCGGTAACACCGAGTCCGGAAAAGCCAAATATAGGAAATACTCGTCGTGCCATTACACCTAATCCAGATAATCACATATTTACTCAAAATAAACCACCCATTCCCAGAACGTACAATGAATATCAGAATCTTGCCGTTATTCAGGACAATTTATTTAACAAACAAATATGTCATGATATTGATGTTGTAGATCGTTCAAAAGATAAAGAACCTGATTACATAAGTCGTAAAACTGTTGAAAGTGTTTTGAATGCTCAAAATGCTAAAAAACAACAAATGCAATTGCATAGAAGTTTAAGTACAGGATCTACATCGGCAAATTCTGGAGATGGTATAGTCATACCAGATCATTTAAATGTCCCTCGCAGAAGGGATTCTGGGAATTGGAGCGGCGATAGAAATAGCACATCTTCGTCTTCTTCAACAACAATGGAAAACCCATATTTATATTTAGTGGGTAAGATGCAAACAAGAAATGGTAGTTTGCCCAGTAGTCCTACGAGAAAAGGAGAATTATCTAGTGGAAGTAGTGGTCGTTACGATGCTGGATATGATTCATATTCCTTATCTTCTACTGACAGTTTACCATTACAACAAGGCTTAAAACATAATTTACAACTAGCCCAAATTCCTGAATATCAGCCTCACGTAAAAGCATTTGGTAAACCTTTAATGACTCAAGACGATTGCGGAAAATTATGCATGGAAGCTGATCAGCTTTTAGATAAATCTAGACAAACAGAAGATGCAAATGATTTAGAAACGGCATTAGTATTATGTAATGCTGCTGCAGCTAAAGCGAGGGCTGCGATGGATGCTCCATATAACAATCCTCATATGATGACTTTTGCTCGTATGAAACATAATACTTGTATTATGAGAGCTAGAAGCCTTCACAGACGAATGTTACAAGATCAAGGATTTGGAGAAAAGGATTCTTGTATTCCTGATGTTCGTCATACCAGAGAAGGAAGTAATTCTAGTGCTCGTCATTCTCGTCAGAATTCTCGAGATAAATCAAATCATTCTAGACAAAATAGCAAAGAAATGTTAGCAACTACTATTCCAGCAGTAGAAAAGGTGTGTCCTAGTAATAAAAATATTGAAATATATGCCACACTTCCAAAAAAGAAATCTGCAGTCAAAAAATCGCCTCAACCAGCTAGTACTATTGAAGATGAAGAATATATGATATATGACAGACCTAGCAGAGAAAGCAGGAGCATATTTAGTAGATCTAAGAACAAAGATGAAGAAAGAACTAAAGAAAAAAGATCACGTAGCGAAGACAGAAGTAAATTGACTAAGGAAATGTCATTAGCTCCAGATACATTAGCTAATGCAAAAGATACATTAAAAAGAGAAAAAGTAAAAGATGACAAAGATGATAAAAAAGGCGATAAAGATTCAAAGCCAGGTAAAAAACAACATAAAATCAGACGAAAATTGTTAATGGGTGGTTTGATAAGAAGAAAAAATCGTTCTATGCCAGATCTCACAGAAGGTAATACAGATGATAATAACAAATCTCTTATTGATATTAAACCATTGAGTTCAGTTGATGACAGTGGTTTAGGATTAAAAGGTATGGATAAAAATTTAAGTGGTATGAGTGGCTATTTGTCTGAAGGACACTTAGAGTATACTAATGGAGGAAGCACAAATCCAAATCTGGAAAGAAGTAAGTTAATGAGAAAAAGTTTTCATGGCAGTGCTGGAAAAATACTTACAATTGCAAAAGTACCTCCACCACCGCCTATAAGAACTACATCTCAACTAAGTGGTAACAAATCTGGATCTGAAGATGGTAATGATACTATTGATAGACCACAATATCCATTACCAAACGATATATGCAATAATAACTATTATCATCAACAAAATTATAATTTTAATCAGGAAAAGAAACAGAACTTAGATAATATAATAAACAATTACGATCACGAACCACAATCACTTCCATTTTTACCATCGTATAATGATAATAATGTTAATAAAGCTTATGGTCAATCACAAAGGATAAACAATATTAACCAGTGTTTTAACAATGGGATAATTTATGACTCTTGTGCAGGGATGAATCCTAATATGACAAATAATAGTTATCATACAGTTGTAACAAAAGCTGATGTTCATCAAGAAAGAAGTCCTGTAAAACAAGATACAAACAGTAGTTTTTCTGTGACACAAAATCACGTACAAAGTACACAAAACAATTTTAATGATGATGTAGATGAGGTAGATTGTGCTGTACCACATATGTCAAATTTAGAATTGCCACCATATCCCAGTCCTCCAAATTCTTCTATTCACTCTCGTCAGGCAAGTGAAGAATTTCCACCGCCTCCACCTCCACTTGATAATGTTATTGATCAAGGAAATAATAAGGATGACGATGATATAATTGAGGTACCAACTCCTCCTACGACAGGATTGTTAGCTCAATTGCAACAAAAAAGACAACAAATATTGTCTTCTGAGATAAATACGAAGAAACCTCCAATGGAAGAGCCACCTCGTTCTACGGGAGAAACGTGGCTTAAAGAATTACAAGCAAAACAAGCAGCACTTAAAATGAAAAAGAGCACAGCTGCTGATTCTGTCAAACCTCAGAATAATTCAAATGAAAATAGTATGAGAATGCATTTACCATATGGAAATATAAAGAAGAACGCATCTCAACTTTTTGGAATATTCAATAGTAATAAGATAAGTTCTGTAGAGAATGATAACATAAATCTTGTTAAAAATTTGGCCTCCAAATTTGAATATGCTAAAGCAGTTCCTAATACGAATGAAATACAAAATAATATTAAAACGGGACGTTGTTCACCGTACACTTCGCAAAATGAAATGAAACCTAATAATATTGGAATTTCAAATTATAATAATACACTTCAACCTCCTTCAAACCCCAATATTACATATACGCCTGACAGTTACCAGAAATCTGAATTGACGATAGATAAACAACAAATAGAAGAAGAATTAAGAGAAGTCGAAATGATTAACGCTGCAGTTAACCGTCAACTAGGACAAAATCTACTTCATGGTTGTTCAACAGATACACTTAATAGCATTGAAAATAAAGTTGACAATATTTTGCGTACAAAAAAGAAGTCAGTTTCATTTTGCGATCAAGTTATATTGGTTGCAACTGCCGAAGATCAAGAAGATGAAGCATATATTCCTAATCCAATACTAGAAAGAGTTTTGAAATCAACACTTAACAAGACTGAAACGACTACTCAGCCATTACACGGTGAAAGAACTTCATTAAAGAGACAAGATTCAATTGAGAGCCAAAAATCAATTATGTCCACAACCTCTCAAAACTCTATTCTTATGGACAACAGTATACAACCAGAATATGTTAAAATACATGGTGGATCATCAGTTTATCAACAAATTCCAAATACTCAAGGGATGACCAACAATTGTGATACTAGTAAGCAAGTAGACATTTCACATTTATCACAGCAACCATCTTCACAACCATCGAGGTCATTAAACAATACTCCTTATCAGCATATTCCCACTATTAATAATAATCAAACTCTCACATCTCAATCAAATATATATCAGTCTCCACCTATGTCAGTACAACAAAATAATATAATATCAAATCAACGACAATTAAATAAAGTAAATCCTCAAAATGGTCATTATCAAGGTCATATAGCTTATCAAAACAACTATTCAAATAATTATCAAAATAATCAACAGTATAATCAAATACCTTCAAATAATAGTCAATCTATACATTCTTATTCACAGAGTACACAGTCTTCAATTCAACAAAATAGTATTCCAAAACCTGTTCCTAATACATATTTATCACAAAACAATTATCAACAAAAACAAAATTCCATGTATTTTCCAATTAATCGAACTCAACCAACCTATCAAGGAAATAACATGTCTTCTAATAATTACAATAATAGCAACTCATATCCAACAAATTCCTCGAATTCTCCATATCAACATGTGCCTACATCTACAGCTCATTTACTTCAAACAAATGATAATTTTAATCAAAATTACAATTTAGAAAGAAATGATAATGTTAAATATGCTTCTAATTCTTCTAATATTTCAAAGAATAACGAAACATATCCAACGAATTCGTCATCATATAATAATAGTCAAACCTATAATCCTTATCAAAGAGTACCTCAATTACATCAAGAAACTCACTCAAACGTTTTATCTAATACTAATACAAATATATCACCAGTTTATCAAAGAATCCCACAACATTATAATAGTGAAATGCAATCTACGAATAATCCATATCAGAAAGCACCTCAGTTGCAACCTTCGGATCAAAATAAATTATATCCGCAATACAATAATCAAGTTCAAGATACAAGACATACACAGTATTCTTATCAGCAAGGCTATACTGGAGAAAACGTTAATGGGAATAACAATCTTTCATATCAAACTTCATCAACAGTGACTTCACCATATATGCCAGTACCAAAGCAACCACAGAAGAAATCTGTTTCATTCGAACCTGGAACTAAAGGCGGAACAGATTCTCCAATACCGAAAACGAATCCTCTTCATAATGGAGTATCGAACGGTATAAATGGTATTAACATGGGCAATCATTATAATACCAATATTCTTGGAGTTAATAATAATAATAATAATACTAGTAATACGAATAGTTATATACCCAGTGTAAATAATGTAAATAATAATTCTAATAGTAGTAGTGCAAATAATAGTAACGCTAGTACAATGGGGAAATCTCTTTGTAATCTGTGCAGAAAAAAATTGGTCAATCCACCGGCAGTTTATTGTGTTGATTGTGATTTCTATATGTCAAGGTTTAAACCGCGGACTTGAAAATGAAATTAAATATTATTAAATTTTCAGTACAAATATATATGTGAAATATTTTTTAAGTGTTCATAATTTATAATATTATATAAACAATTTCATATAAAATAATACTCATAAAAAGCTAACTTGCTAGTCTGAGTTTGTATTTTTCTTTTCTTAAAAAAATAAAATTTTATATTAAGATTACGCATAAGTTAGCGGTATATATGAAGTAACCACCATATTATGTAAGAAATGTTTTATTAAATTAAGAAATTATAATAAATGTTGCCAGATTACGATGTTTTATTCTATTTTTTTTTTAGTATTGTTTTGATATTTGTGAATATGATTTTTTTTTAATTGTGATGTGTGAAATTGCATAGTGATGAAAATGATGAATTTATTGTGAATCTGTGCATGATCTCAATATATTTTATAATGATATGTTATATTTTTTATATGAAAATTTGATGTATATATATATTTTAATGCTTTGTAAAACTTTATTTTTTTCAATAAAGATATCCCATAGAAAAAAATAGATCGTTTTTATTAATATTATTTTTATTCAAACACGAAAAATTAAAAATTGAAGAATAATTAATTATTTAAATAAATTATTTTTATTTTAAAATACGGTTACTAAAATTCTGAAAAATATATATATTAAATTCAATTAAAATGATAATGTTAATAAATTGACATTAAAAATTTTATCGTATTTCGAAGATTCAAGTATTATATTAAAAATACGGAACGAATATTTCCTAAAATTTTAAATGTTTTGATGTTTATTTAATATATGAATATAAAAAAAGTAACACAAATGTATAATAAAATAAATTATTATAAGATGTTCTTTTAATCATTTATAAAAGAACATCATATTAATCATATTTTGTTTTATTAATTATACAAATTTTGATGTGTCAATTAATTCAATAGTTTTTAACTATATTTAGATTATTTTTTATATATTTCTGTTATATTAATAATCATTTGACAATTTAACATTTATTAATATTTACTTAGTATTTATTTTTTATAATGAGAAATTATTAAAAACGATTTATCGGATAAGTAAAATATTAAATATTCTGTAAGAATTAAATATATTTTTCATAAAATATCGGATAGGATTCCGAAATAGTTAATTTCTATTATATAAAGTATTAAATGAATTTCAATAGATTGACTCAATTATTTGTTATATACTGCTTTAAAAAAAGTTGTACAAAATATATGTGTGAATTTTAAAATATATAACAATAATTCAGACAATATTGTGAGATCTGGGTAGTTAAAAAATAAAAATTTTATCCCTAAAAGCGATCGCGTAGACAATGAATTTGCTCACCAAACAATTACAAGGATTTGTACAATTAATTAAATGATATTTTTTCCATTAAAATATAATTACTTTTAAATTAAATAAAGAAATCGACGTTGAAAGAAGATTTTTAATAATGCGACGATTGGTACACCTGTATAAGTTATGTCGTAAGTTGGTAGTGCACGTGCGCGAGGATGCGGGGTGGGGGGAGCGGCGGCTTTAGCATCTGTCAGAGTCGCGATTGTGTCAGTCGGTGTCGAGAGTCGGGAGCGTGACGCGGTCGTCGTGCGGTGCACGATGACGTCGCCGGATTTGCTGCCGACGTACGCGAGGTTAACTCACAATGCGCCCATTCCCGCGCTGCTCTCCCGGAGATCGTTCCGTCCCAGAGAGAAATACCTGATCGTGCTCGTGTTGGCCACGTTCGCGCTCGTCTGTTTCGGCGCCTTCTTCTTCTTGCCGGAGTTCAGAAACTCCGGAAGCGCAGTCAACGACAGCGTCTACAGGGTCTACAGGCGAATGCAGAAGGCCGGACCCGAACTCCTGATACCGGCGCCCCCTTTGCAGAACGAGCTGGCGCCGCCTCCGGACATCGTCAGACACAACGATCACCGCGGCCCCGATCCGCATCTGCTCGGCGACAGGGATCGGCTGCGCGCCAAGATCGACGAGGAGATGCTCGAGCGTCCTCAGCTCCAGGCTCGTCGTCCGCCGTCGGCCGCCGCCTCCTCGGGACCCGCCGTCGCCGCCGTCGAACCTCCCCTCGAAATGGCAGAGAACGGACTCGTGGCCGTCGGCACGGGCGCCGTCGCCGCCGTGACGGTTCCTCCGGCGCCCAGCGATCGCTATCCGGTCATCGATCACGGAGAGGATCCCGATCCGCAGGCCAGACAGCGTCGCGACAAAATCAGAGAGGTAAGATCCGATTTCAAAATATAGTATGTTTGTTATTGTCCGCCGGAATGTCGCAAAATTAGAAGTTGTGCATCCTATTAGTTATTTTATTCGCTGTTCTATATTTATAATCGATTTCGACCGCATCGATACGCGACAAATCTTCGAGCGAAACACGTTTTTAGCACGTAACCAAAGTCAATGTCATTTTACTGACGTGTCATACAAGTTTGCCGTTAATATTATTATATTAATATCTATAAGATTATATATGGTATTAATACGAACCGAGATAAATGTTACCGTTTATCGCTTTTATCGTTTCAAGTCAATTATTAAATTTTAAAATTTTTACTCATTTATATTAATTTAGTTTTACTTTTTCTATATCGTATTTATTTTGAACGATTTATGTTTCGAAGTTTCTCTCGTGCATTTATTTAAAATATCAAATTAATAATGAGATTCGACGAGGTTGTATCGACGTTAAATACCTCTCGACGATTTGTCTTTTGATGATTTATATGCCACATTTTCATACTTCTAATTTCGACTGACATTAAGTGAACGTCAAGGTTGTACAAGCTATTTTTTAATATAAACATTATATATATATATATATATATATATATATATATATATATATATAATGATTATTAAAATATTATAGGCGCCTTTGCGATGTAAACATTTTAGCAATTTTGATTTATTCAACATTTATATTGTAAATAATGCTGAGTTTTCAATTTGTTTTGCTAATGTGATTTTTTTAATGCCAACAATTTATACACAATTTGAATATTTATCAAATAATATACATATTTTCAATTGAAAAAAAAAATGATTTCGTATATCATTTTCAATAATATAATCCAATTGTGAAAACAAATCGCTTTCCAAGAAATCACTTTTGCTTTTCAAATTATTATTTTTTTCTCTTTTTAATAAATCTAAACTATTTATCGAATTATTATTATTTTAGCAAATTTTCGTCATAATGCTATAGAATGTTATTCGATATATTGTTCTTTGTTAATGATCATCCGGTAATTAATTTTAGAAAATAGTTAGACATCTTTACATTTTATATGTATAGTTATGTATTATAAAATATTATCTACGTAATGAAATTAGACAATACACTAGAATTAAAATAGCGACTCTCTACTTATTCGAATATTCGTCCCGGCGAAGTTGAACCATTACATTTTGGAAATGTTTCCCAGTTTCTGCGAGTGAAATTGTATACTTTGCATAATTAAATTTCATCAAGTTAATTACTAACTGTTAGATTACATTGCGTAGACGTTTCAGACGACTTCGGATAAAGCATCTCTTACATTTATTTAATGGATTCGCATCGTCTCAAAATTTATTAATAAATGTATTTTGTTATTATTATGTGCACATATGGATGAACTAATTATTATTGTTATCGGTTTTTAATTACTTTCATTATATAGACTGATAAAAATCTCTAATTGCTCTAAATACAACCATTCTTCATATCTGTATAGACGTATTGTAATATCCGTTATATGCTAAAAAATTTAATTTCTTTTTAATTTTACGCTATTATTATAACAGCGCGTGCTTTTTAGCAATTAATTGTATTGAAATATTTGGAATATTTTTCTATCATGATCCAACATTAATTATGTTTTTTTTTTACTTAGCTAGAATGAAGATGCAAACTTTCGATTATTACTGTATATACCGACTGGTCAGTAAAGAAAATCGTCCGAAAGACATTCTCTTGACATTTACTTTCACTCATGTATGAACTTTTTATTTATGTAATGGTAAATTTAAAGCGATTTTTTTTCATTCATAAAAATAAAACGCGATATTTTATATCATATTTTTCTGGCTTTAAATATGAATTAGAAAAACATTTTATAATTTTTAAAAATATATTTAAAGATAATATAAAACGTAATATTTTTTATTGTATGCATTTTGTGCAAAATTATATTATTATCCATTTATAATTTTAACGCATGTCCATTCTAAAAGGGTAACGTACTTGAATTAGATTAAATCATAGTAATTGGTTAAATCTAAACTTCCGGTCAAACGTTTTTGTACATATCGCATTTTTTTATTTTTTTAAATATTATAATTAAAAGATTTGTTTTTAATAATAATTTGAGAGGAAATTCTTTAGCAATAATATCTGATTAAATTCAATTCTTCTCGTATATTTTTATTATTTCTATGATACTAATTTTGGATTAATAAAAATTATATACTATTAATTGAAATTTTATTTTTTTATAGTTTGACATAATCAAAAAGTATTTTATTGTTTTAATTTCAATTATTATTTGAATATTTATTTAAAATAACGATAGTTTCATTGATTTGTGTATAATTGCTAACTTTTGCTCATAATAAATGCTCGGTGTGCGAACGGCCTTAACCGATCGCTTATACTTTTCTAACCGGCCGTTCAAAAACGAAGACCACCTGTAGTATCCAGTTTTAATGTGGAAGAATTTTAAACAATGCATTTTTTTATGTGATCGACATTGAATCTTGATACAGATGAATCATTATAGTCATAATAGCACAGGCAATATACTCTATATAAGAAAAATGACGTAATTTCATAGTCGTTTTTATTTGCGGACACACAAGATCGAGATCACAATAAACTTGTGAACTATAATTTTTGTTAACTGCACTAAAAATTTAGCGCAGGTGTTTTTTTTTTCGAAAAAGATTTTTATATACGGTCTCTTTTTGTGTGTATTTGCGTAGACTCGATTTATGTTCTTATTGTTCCTCTGGTCACGGAATGATATAGCGCTCAATTTTTGCTAATAACATTAGCACTTAATCATGATTTGTGTTGTTGAATGTGCAATTCATATTAAACCTTTTTTATTCTTTTTCGGACATATGTATTTTTACGCGGCGCTCACGCCTACTTTAGCCCGTTAAAAGAACGAGTTTCGCTTTTTACATGTATAATTATATAAATAAAAATTTCTATGTATATTATATTTATGTTTTTATTATATTTATATATATAATATGCATGTGTATGTTTATTTTAAAATATTTTTACCTTTGATATTAAAACAAATATGCGCAAAATGGATATTATATATATATATATATATATATATATATATATATATATATATATATATATATATATATATATATATTGCTTAGAAAACGCTCTCACAAGTTATATTATATATACGTGATGTAATAACGAAAAATTTGAATTACAAAAGGCGTTTGTTTGTTTGTCATTTTGTAGACGAAATCGTATCGAAGGTTTTGCGCCCAATTTTACAGTTACGCGTATCATTCGCATGGAAATTGGGTTGGAAAAGTAAAAAAAAATACATCTCCTGTTTGTACTTTTTTTTACGCTTTACAAATTTAATATTATTTTTTTTTATTTTTTAGAATATAGAAGTATTATAATTATATAAAATTGTATTCATAATGTAAAATTCGTTTTTGGAAATGACTGATTTTGATAATGCAAAATTCTTTTTTTATATTTGCATATTTGGCGATATCTTCACTTTCTTATTTAGACATTCTAACTATATTCAATCTAATATCTTTATTTGTATTTCAAAGTTTTCTTAACGTTGCTATTTTTATTACATTGATTTTGGTAATGCAATAAATTTTCATCGTTTAAATCTGTTATATTATATTATTCATATTAAGTAGATCGTTTATTTTCCATTACATGATTCACAATATACATATACATTAGTATAAAAGTAATTACTAATCGTACATTTATTATTCCCAAACTATTATTTTTTGGCAAATAAAATGTAAAAATATTCATGGTACAAATTTTATACAGCTTATTATATTTCGTCTTTGATATTTTGATTGACGATTTGTGTTGATTCTTAATGTACTGTTACATTTTTTTTTAACTTTCTCGTCGTTTTTCTTCCGTTATTCCATCATTGTTGAAAATTAACTAGAGCAAAATTTATGCCGCGTGAGTCTCGTTATAATAAAACGGACGAGATCGTCCAAAAATGATTACTGTTAATCGATCTATAACAATCTGCTTGTTAATCATATCCAATATATCGCGTTTTATAACCATCATCTTAATTATTTCTATATTACTTACTGTTCAATTATCGATTATCATCGATATTCTTCTGGTGCGATTGCGATCTTCTTTTTTTTATCCGTTATTTTGTCAACGCAGAGTAGAAATTCATTTGCCGTACGAGACTCATTAAAATTGATGGCACGATTTTTGCAATGCACACGTGAAAGTTGAGTTCATCGTACTAGAGGTGGGGACCACGTTGACCTCCATGATATGCAATAATTTTCTTTTTTATTCCTCGTTTATTTCTTATATATAAATTGAATCGTTATTTCCCGAATGTATTGGTCATTAACGAGGTTAAACGGATATTAACGATTGCGTCTTGTTATTTCTGTATTTTAAATGCATATATTATTATTTATTATACGTCGTATTATTTTTATATTTGTTCCGCTTTTTTTTATACTAATTTTTAACTTTCATCTATATTTATATAATATATAAATACAATTTCCTATAGGACAATATGTATATTTTATTTTCTCCAAATAATTTGTGATTTAAAACGATAATCTAATTTTTATTCATAATCGTATATATTTAAATGCTTTTCAATTTGTGATATATGTTATTTAAAAGAAAAATAAATTAAAATAAATATAATTATATGCCATTTTATTATACTGCACGCTTTTTCATAGGTCAAATTAAATGAAAATCGTTGTAAAACTATATTTCACTGTAAAATTAAATATGGGTCGTGTATAGAGCACGATATATTTTTATTGATATTAGGAACATCACGCATAGTTTTACGCAGCACGCTTGTGCATATTTATTAAGTTGAACCGATAATGAACGAAGTCGTGATTTGCCTACAACAATAGATTCGTATCGAAGATAAGCAATATATGGAGAATGCAAAATTAGTTCGAAACCCCATTTTACGCAAAATTACCGTTAATCAAGTTGTACGTCGTGATTTATGTGATAGCCTTTATATATTATATATATATATAAAAGAAAAGGAAAATAAAAATGAAACAGACAGACAGACACATGCTTATTTCTTCGAGTGTGTGTTGGATACTTTCTAACGCAATTTCGGTGAAAACGAAATGGTATCGAAAATATAAAAAGCACTCGTTCTACAGATGATGTTTGTTGTAGGGAATCCAAATTTTTGATTTCATATAATCGGAATATTTTTTTTCTCGCCTATATACAATTTATATTCATTTTTTTTTATATTAAATTGGAAACGTATAACAGTTTGATTACTTATATTTAAATTATATCATAAAGTTTAGGAAATGTGGTTTTATATTTTCGAAAAACGTGTACTTATAAATAACAAAAAACAACACACACATATTTTATAGTACATATCCAATTATGTATCTTGGTAACTTATCCATTGAACTCAATTAGGATTATTAGTCATCATTTTCAGCTCTAAAGAATATCATTAAACTACCATGGCATGCGCTGTAACGTGACTAAATTGCGATACTTGCCTGTTATTGGATTATATAATGAGTTAACACGTCATTAGTTACAAAAAAAAAAAAGTATTTTTCTATTAAAATATATTTGTATTAATTGTACTGTGTATTACATTTAGCAGAAAGATTCGCAAAATTATCCCCTCTTTCTTGAATTTATTGTAATGAAACTATGTAATTAAATGATTTTAGTAATAACATACATATTTATTATATATAATTGATTTTTGTTTTTTAAAACACCTAGCGCAAATCTTAGAAAGCGTTCGACATTCAAAATGTTTTGAAAAAAAAACTTGAATTTGGTTAAGTAGTTTTTGAATATTTTGAAATAATGAAATTTTTGTTTAAAAGCAATTAAAACGCATCGTTTCTTTTTGTTTCTTCAAAATGCAATACTGAGATATTACCAAATATGTTCAATTAATTATCATCAATTAAATTGTAAAAGAAAAATATTAAATTAGTTGTTATTTTTTTAACGATTATTGGAATATTAGAAATAATTTTAAATTCTTGCACTTTCTCTTTTGGTTATTGACATGTTTTGTCTTTATTTAAAATAACTTTCAAAATGTTTGCACGCATAATATAAAAATCGTGATCAATTTAAATATCCGATTTACATCACACTATAGTTGCAATGTACCATATATATATATATATATATATATATATATATATATATATATATATATATATATATATATATATATTATTTATACGTGTTCCACTGATTGCAATCACTTGATTCAATTGACGCTAATTAAGTGGTTAATTTTGAAAATGGTATACGAACGCCTAATTACCGATATCGAACGAACGATATTTCGTCCTCGTAACGAAACAAAATAAAAAAAAGATTTACAATTAATGATGAAAAAAAGAGATAACGAAAGAGGGAGAGAGAGTCAAAATGGTGAAAATGTAACTTGCAAATCCCTTCTTCGGTGTCTGATATTATCAAAATCATTTGTAAATGTTAGCCGATGCTCATTTGTAATTCAGGTCTCGCGGTTTCGATGATACCTCATTGCATCCTGTCGAACGTTACAATTTAAACCTCGATGCCAGTGGCTATTTTAACCGATTTAAAAATTATCCGATTAAGGATATATTTTATCTTGTGACATGTTTCAATTTTTCAGCGTGTTTCCGTTGGTAATCTTAAAAAAAAAAGACTGTAATCAACTAAAAGTCTTTTTGTTGTCCATTAAGTCGCATACGTATATACTTGATGTCATTTATTTTTTATTTTTATGCACATGAAATATGTGTCTATAAAGATATTCAATTTTATAATATAATATTTTTATTTTTATCTCATGTTAAATGCTATCAGGTCGTTATATTATTTATATAAAAAACATTTATATTCACATTATATTATTATATAAATCTCTTTCAAACTTGTATTAAAAAATATATCATATTATACTTCAAATAAATAATATTCGTTGATACTATTATTCAACCAACACTCTTAATCTATACAGTAATGCACTTCTCTATGCCGTTAATAATTAAAAATGTGTGTTGGAATAAATCATGCTGTTTATTTATTTACCGCTGCTAAGCGCTTTTCACTTAATTTATGTGTCAATTATTTATATTCTTGGAAAAGTACAGATTTCAAATAGAAATCAAATAAATTATTTAGCGTTAAGCGATCGTCTGTTACCAACTTCAATAAATATATAATGTTTTATTTTATCAACAATACAATTTTTCCATCGCATAATATAAAAAAAATTTCAAGGTTAACTTACAATAACTATGGTATACATAGGTGATAATGCTTATTATCAACTTTTTTATATAAATATATTCTGATACCAATTTTTAAATAAGTATAAAATATGTACTATATAATTTCCAAATTTCAATGTGTTTTACGCTTATATATATATATATATATATATATATATATATATATATATATATATAAAATTTCCTTAATATAGAATTTACCATGGTTTATAAACATATATGAAAAAATACGATGTTCTGAAAGAAGTGTGTAATAAACGTAATTTATACGTAGTATTTATTGTATACAAATTTATCGAGCTAATTATATTTTACTGCCGAAATATGTAAATCAATTTTTTGTAATCTCTTTTTTAGTAAAGGACTTTGCAGCGGTTTTTTTTACTTTAATAAATATTGCAGAGGAAAATATTTATCGCTTAATGTACAAAGTATGAATTTACGACAAATTTGTGGTTGTAATCCTTATTGTTTATTTTTCAGTTTGCTTTTTTTAGTTGTAAAGAAATAATCATAATCTTCCACAAATCTTACTTTATTTTTAATAGTCAAATTTATATATTGGTGTTTTAGCTTTCATATATAATATTAATCATAATAATAAGATTATAGGACATTTTTATTTTTTATCATTTTTAATACATATTTTCGACATAAATTTTAAGTTCGAAATAGTTTCGTATTTGAATTTCGGCAAACAATTTGTAATAATTTTAATACAATGCTGCATTGTGTATTGTGTTTAATTTCACGCTAAACCCAAATCCGAATGTTGATATAAATTTTTTACAATAGTATCAATATTTGTTTTCAAATGTGCTATATATATATATATATATATATATATATATATATATATATATATATATATATATATATATATATATATATATATAAATATAAATATTGTACATAATTATAGTAATAATAAATTATAATATATATTGTCTTATATTTTTTTGAAAATTTTTTTCTTAATTTTTGACTTTTTAAAATTAATTATAATCATTGCAATAATATTATAAAAGCTACCATACTCGATAGAGAAGAAAGGTTAATTATTTCTCCTTTTATATATAAACTATAAATTATTATTTTTTATAGATTTATATCGCACATTGTCCTTATTTATCATTTTATACGTAATTTCAAAATCTCCAATATATAAATTTGTGAAATATTTATCGACGTTAGCATTAATATACAAAATTTACAATGTAGGAAAACACGGGTGTATCCTTTCGTTTTCCAGATAAACGAAACGCACGCGTATCTCATATTAAATCTACCATTAATCATAGTGTCTAATTAATTTCCGTTGATCTTGTGCCCGTTTACGCCCGCAATTCTGGGCGCAAAATTTTCTCGCTATATAACTCTTAAGCATCGAAAACGACTTGACGTTTTCACACACCATATTCCGAAGCTAAATATATATATATATATATATATATATATATATATATATATATATATACATACAGGAGTGTACTAACGAGCATTTCAGTCTACGGCGTTCACATTAACATCCCATTTGCATTTTGATTAATTCTCTAGTGATCTCTTAAAAATGCTAATGACCGTCTTTATCCTTAAACTATGGTCGATGCATTTGAGTGCAGGTCCCCATCCTCGATTTTCTGATATTTATACGATGTTTCCTCACTTTGAGATCTTGCTGATATGTATTATATATATATATATATATATATATATATATATATATATATATATATATATATATATTTGCGAGGCTGTCGCTCGTATTTTTTTTTACGATTGCAACTATTCTCAGCCAATTAGCTATGCCAATGTAAAAATAAGCACGTTCGTTTGCCTCTTATTTCTGCATGTTGGCGAATGAAGATAATGGATTGTTTCGTGCGATTTGCACGGCTTTTGTATACTTTAAGGAGGTTTACATGGAATACGTCATGAAACGTAATTTCCTTGGTGCAATCGTTACATACGCCTGATAATGTAATTTAAACTTTTAGAACGCCCATGTTATCTGCAATTGTTTATTTTATATTATCAAATTATCAATTCTACATTTTTCAAATTACATTTTATAATATAAAATATTTTTTTTGCTGCAATTGAGGTGCAAAAATTTTTAAATTTGATGCTATAATTTTTTAATAATTAATATTATTTAAATATTTTTAAACGCTTTCTACATTTATCGATATTTTTTTTAGTATTGCATATATCAACCAAAGATTTATTAGATACTCACACATACACTATATAAATACACGCACTGAACTTTCGATCATGTCTCGAGTATATTTAACGCCGCTTTCATATTTTTTCAGCATTTATTAACCAAATATTTACAATCGTCCGGCACATTTATCGCAGTAAAAGCTGGAATAATAGTATGAATAAACCGAGCATCGCTCTTAATTCGAGATAAGCGAATTCGCGTACAGAATGTAAATGATCGTCGGGTTCACATTCCGGCGTCGTCTGCCTCTCGTTCGCGAATTTATCTCGATAATAAATGGACACTTTGTCCGTCTCAGAAAAAAAATTTATATATATATATATATATATATATATATATATATATATATATATATAGCCTTAGGTAGGCTTTTATCGTCGGTTTCGATTTCGACTCGTTACAGAGTCTCCACAGGTCGACACTTTGCTTATTTGTGCACGTATATAAAGAGCAATCGCATCGCTCGTTTTTCCCGTATTAGTATACGATTTACCACTTGTAAAGTTTGTCGTTTGTGTTTATATATATATATATATATATATATATATATATATGTGTGTGTGTGTGTGTGTGTGTTTGTAAATTATCCTGAAAAGCAGTTCATCAATGTCGTCGTTTCGCATTCACTTTTAGCTTCTTGAAAAATAAAAACGATACTCTCTCTCTCGTTTAGCAGATTTTCAAAACAATATGCTCGATTCGACCTCATAGCGTGCCGAATCTCTTTTTGCTATCTCCACTTTTTTTTATCTCCAGGATTCTTTTGATAAAAATATGCTTATATGATATTAATGTTTTATTATGCTGATGTTGTATTTGCTTCGTATATCATTTCGGTAATAAATTATAATGATGTATTACATTTTGTAGTTATCATATTTGTGGTAATTATGATGTGTAACGTATTAAGGATATAATTTCATCTGTATAGTTTTATTTTAATGTAGATTGATTATTTCTGCATTGACAGTCTGAAAAAATAACAAAAAAATGAGGTAATATTTTATTGCTTTCTTTGTACCTAATAAATTTGTGACATGATATATATATATATATATATATATATATATATATATATATATATATATATATATATATATATTGATTATTTAAAATTCTATTTTTTTAATAATGTTTGTCTATGTTAAAGTAATAGTTTCAAACTTAATATCTGAAAAAATCTCGGTATGTTAGTTGTTTGATGTAATAAAATTATAAATTACAATGATATATGAATGCCTATAAGTAGAATATCTGAAAATAGAGCGATGAATCTAAAAACTTGATTTTATAAAGATATAAATCATTTCTTTAAATTTTTAAAAAGATCCCAATCCCACACAAAATCATAGCGCTACTTTTTTTATTTAATTATATATTTTTTATTATAAAATATTTTGATAGTATATCTTTTTAATGTATAGCAAGTACTGGATTAGAGTTCAAGGTAATCATTTTCAAAGAAACTCTTTTCGCTTGAAAAATTACCGAAATAATTCAATAACGCGATAAATTTTCAGTAGAGAAATATATATGAAGGTCAAAACGTAAAATCGACAACTCGACCCTTAATAAAAAAAAAAAAAATGAATTATATGCACGATTTAGCGATTTTTTTCCGATGGAATACACTCGTCCTGTTTTTTGGCGAAAACGAGCAATTGACTGCGAACGGAAACATTGTTATAAGACGCGCTCTTGTCGCGTTGTTGAATCGTATGGGCGACATGACACCAGAATAGCCATTGTGAACCCGCATTTAACATACCATCGTTTATTTATATATATATATATATATATATATATAAATACATATACATTACGGCATTACTGGTATGAGAATGTGTACTTTTGTACTCCGTGCAAATCTGACGATGTGTTCCCTTTGTTTTTTATTTATTTTTTTTCTCCCTTCAAAAAGGATTTCTTTCAGGCATATATATATATATATATATATATATATATATATATATATATATATATATATATATATATATATATATATATATCGTTCGGATTATTGTCCCACGTCATGAAAATAAACATTACATTGTCGCGTATAGAGCAAGTCCGATGTAATCCAAGTTGAATTCTTGAGAATTTCGAGTGGTTCTCTCGTGAACGGGCCCATCGGTTGCAAGAAACCGTAAAATGTGTACCATTAAATTTTTGTATTGTATTTTATTATAAATATATCGGTTTTATTCCGAAAGTGTTGATGATTTTTTTTTTTTTTGAAAATTATATTTTATTTATATTATTAATAAAATATGTGTATTATTAAATAAACGTGTTTATCTGTAAATTATTCTTAAAAATTCAAATTTTGTAAATGTCATCTGCATAATCAAAATTCTTAACTTTATTGCTGAATGATAAAAAAAAAACTAGATTTTTTCACTATATTCATGATGAAATTAAATTCAGATTTAAATAAATTTTAAAATAATGTTATACATGATACTCATGAATGTAATATTTTGTGCAATATGTTATGTAAATATAATTTCAATAAAAAAAATGATAAATATGGTGTAAAAAATCGTTTTTATCTTTTCATATATGTAAACATAAATTTTATAATGTGTTGATATCGTTCTTACTTTTTATTATCCATTTAATATTACACATATATAGTGTGTATATCTGTGAGGTCAAGTTCTCGAAATGCACTTCGAACCTTTTGAAACGTTCTTCGATAACGTCGAGTTAAATTTTCGTTTCTTTTCACCGCATTTTATTATTTTTATTTTTATTATATAAATACGTTTTATGGTATCGTTTTGTATTTTGTCGACGAACATAACGTATGGTTCGTGTACTAGTTCGGTGGCATCTACCGGTAATCCCTCGAGGGTCACGTTTTTACCACGAGTGCAACTGTTGCGATCATTGTGCCTCTGGACGATGACGAGACCCTCGATAAACTCCAAGTATACAATATATATATATATATATATATATATATATATATATATATATATATATATTTATACCTAAGTTATATATGAATATAAGAAGACCACCGAACCTGTTCTTTGGTTTGTTATGGTCGATCGTTCCCTTTTATACGTATATAATATTATAATATGACCATACCGAAAAAAGTATACTTTTTCCTCTTGGTCCTGTGTCACATCGGCTCCTCTGACTCCTTACAAATATTTGACTACGGGTGTTCTGAGCACTTTATTCTCTCCTGTCATTCTGGTTTTATGCGGGTTTATATGGTGATCAATTTTGTTTTCGATACGGCGACCGTATTATTAAATTTACAATATACGTTGGTTTATAATCAGTCGTATTAATGTCAATTTTAATTTGTTCTTTGAAAAACCGTTCGGGTTTGCGTGCATAAAAATGATGAGGGCTATACCAGCTACTTCAATGCTGATAACATATTCTTCAATAATCGAAACTCATGCAATATAACTTTATAAATGATCATGCTATATTATTTCTAATATAATTATTCATAATTTTTGTATTAATCAATAATACAAAAATAACCTATTTTTTTTGTTATATATATATATATATATATATATATATATATGTATATAATTTTTTATTTATGTGTGTTTGTATGTCGGTCTGTCTGGGTTGTCTTTTCATTGTAACGCGAAAAACGGGACCGAAAAAACCCTCACGCATTCGATAATCGAATGTTAAACTTTTCTTCTCTTCAGAAAACCGCAATCTGTGTGACAACACGATTTGGGTTGTAAAGTTCACGTTGGAACATTTCGCAAACTTTCGTCGGATTTGTATTTTTGCCATTTGAATACTGTGCCTTTTATATATATCTAACAATGTATATATAATTTATATAAACGATGAAAAAAAAGTTTACTAATATAAAACTGATTTTTGTTATATTGTATTGATGAAAAAGTAAATAACGAATTTGATATTTTTATTATATATTCTGCTTTGTAATCGTTCATTAATATTAAAATTATTTTCATCCGAATATTTTTCCGAGAAATTATAAGTTTTCATTTGGAAAATCTGATTACGAAAAGTTCGTAAAAATGCTAATAAATATACCAAATATTATATTATATTTTTACGTTATATAATAAAGAGGGCGTATAACAAAAATAAAAATAAAATTTTCGCCTCTTAAATTTAATATAAATCGACTTGATTTTGTTATCCGAAGTATTTGAAATACTTTTATGTATATTTTATTATACCGGACTAATTTACAATTAAGAGTTTCATAAATAGTTTTAATATTCTTAACGGCGTTATGGAATTTTGTAACGTTTACTTTTGTAATATTTCAAAGCTGTATAAAATGTTTTCTGAAATGCATTAAATTTTATTCAGCGAAAACTTTTTCATTGTTTTCACAAAATTAATTTTAAACATTGTTGACCGATAATTTTATAGCAAATCGTTTATTATATATCCTACCTCATATTTTAATTAATTATTTTATATAAATCTTAAATAATGACTCTTATATTTATGACGACACCCAGTAATTAAATGTAAACATTTTTCTCGTTCATTAAAATATTGTATAGATTTTAAGAATTAATAAAAATATTTATTATAAAGATAAAGGTTAATTGGTAATATTTTTATTTTTACTGATGGAAGACGTTTTTTTTAATTCTTAAAATTTAACAAGATTTAATTCTTAAGATTTTATTACATCATTTTATTGTATTTTCAATTGAGACTTGCATTTGATATTATTACGATTAATTTTAAATTTGATTTTCATCGCATCATTATCATGCAAGATTGCGGCAATAAAATATACTGTTTGCATCGCAGTAGTGATCGTCATTAATTTGTAAGCCCGAAGTAAATTATATTACATTGTTCAATTTTTAAGCGAATTTCGTCCCGTGGCAGTTTTATGGCGAATTCCGCAAAAATAAAACTCGCAGCCGGATGATCGTTAAACGTTACGTGCTTCGGGAAGTAAAAAATAATAAAAACTGGGAGACCGAAGAAAACGAAAAAAGACCAAATATATATATATCTACTTATATAGATATATAGATATAATAATAAAGAGGGCTTTTTCGTAAGGGAGTAAAGGGGTTATAAAGTATCGAAAGCAATAATCTGCACTCTTTCTTTATCACAGCATATAAAAACGTGTAATTTCGCGTGTTGCGTATATAATTATGATTATCGTCGTCATGATCATTATTATAACCGCATTTTTTATTATCAATGCACATCGCGGCCCTGCAAAATTGCCCGCGGCCAGGTGGGATGCCGACGCGAACCTTTAGCATCATCAGTGAAAGAAAAACGGCGCGCGTGTGTGTGTGCTGTATGTATTATTTTCTTTACTGAAAAAATAAATGTTAAATTTTAACTATAATTTACGATACGTAAAATTTCATAATGTACACTTTTTTCATGTTTCGTATATTATAATAGCATTTTTTTTTTTAGTTCCGTTGAGAATACATAACTTTTTATTGTCAAAATTTTACAATAACTTGGTCATATTTATTAATTAAAACTTTAACGTTACTCATATGAATGTTGTTATAATTGTTTTTGCTAAATAATAAAAAATATTATTAATTTAAAATTTATAAATATAATAAATTTACTACTTCCAGTTAATTTATACGTTCATAGAATTTGGATTCAATATCGAAAATTCCAAACTTGATTTTGATCAAAACTAGATTGGAAAAGAATTCAAATGTAAATTTCATTTAGTATAAAAACCGTTTCTCTTATCTTTTTTTTTGTCAGAAATTTTTAGATATCAATATGTAAAACTTCCACATCTTTGGAATATGCTAAATAAATTCAATCCGAAATTCTTTTCAAATATATTGATTTAGTATTTTTTTTTATGTAATATGGATATTGTTTACTTTAAATTTCATAATATGTATATTATAAAATTTTAAATTAACTGCGTCGTATTACGAAATAACAAACAGAAAATATGTTAAAAAAATACATTTCTGACATGTGTTTGAAACATTTAATGTTGTGTGGGTTTTTGATCGTGCGGTTTTTTTAATGCATTTTCTGAATCATACTTTTAAAAATGTCGACTTTATAATTTACATCGCAGATGAATCATGTATTTGAGCTCTTATAACAATAATCGTCGGCCGTTAATATATAGCAAAGGAAAAAAATACCAATTAATTTTTGCGATAACGCAACGACGTTTGAAAATGAATAGCAATTTAACGACTTGTATTAAATTATCGACGACAACATAAAGTAATATCGAACAAGATCGCTAAACTCTGAATGTGTAAATTTTATAGTCGATAAAACGTCTTGGCGCCGATCTGTTAGAATTTTATTTATGTGATTTTTTTTCTAAGAAAATTATTTATTTATTAAAAAATAGTGAGATTTGTGACGTTAATCGTACATGTTTTGGTAAAAATATGGAAATTTTGAATAGCAACTTTCATTTAACTAAAACTTAAATATACAATTCTATAATTATAATTTTGAAATATAACTATTTATTTTAATACGATTTTATCGCTATCGATGTTTATAATTGACCATGGTCAACTTTAATTATTTTATTTCTTTTGAACATTTTAGAATATCTTAAAGTTCATCTTTCACTCTCTCTATTTAATAAGATAGCAACGTTAAAATATCAGCTATTACAAAAATTAATTTAATTGTTTTTTTAGTACTTTCTTAAAATTCAGTTTGAGTGATATCATCGCATTATATATATATATATATATATATATATATATATATATATATATATATATATATATATATATATATATATTTATGATTTTTTAATATAAAATAATTAAGATTTTAGTACCATTTGCTAACATACATAATATTAAAAGCGCGTCGTCGCTTTTAATATGTGATAATTATGTACATTTCCCTCATTTTTATTAGTCGTGGCTTAATTAAGCAATTCCACGTGATAATAAAAACATGTTTATTATCCATAATTGACAAAATTTAAAGCGATGAACCGCAGTAGTCGAATGCGAATTTAGATTTATAAACCTTACCGCGTAAATGCGATGTATGGTTTTTACTCGTTTTTTATTATTATTTAATCCTTCCGTTTTTGTGTGTATGTGTTTTTTTTTTTGCTCGTCGACAGAGATAAAAATTTGATACATCTCCCTTTGTTACGTTTTTCATATGCGGATAAACTGATATGAAAATAACCTTTCCTCGTAATTTTTGTTATATTATATTTTTTGCGGTCGCTTATTCCGGTTTTATCAGTGGTCGTAATAAATATGCGAGATAGTCGCATCGTAACTGGTAAAAATTTGCTATGACAATTTTTATCTTTTACATTCAACTGATGCATAGGCGAAAATTAACGTTTTAAACATTTCTCCTTGATTATATTTATTTATGTTCTTTATTTTTTTTATTTTTTTGAAGATAAAATATTGTGTTGAAAATTTCATCATATGAATATATTGTTATTTTATTGCGTAATGTACGATTTCTTATTTATTAAAATTAAGGCTGTACCATATAAGAACATGTTAAAATTTCAGACGATTTATCCATAAATATGATATTGATTTATATACATATAATAAAGTCGTTAGTTGCATACTTCAATTCACATATTTTTTACAAAGAAATTATATTTAATTGATTTTTAACTGTAATTTTCACTTCACAATTCAAAGATAATATGTGCTTTTGAAATAAAAATTACATTTATAATAATATTAGTTATTATAAATTTCTATAATATTATTCACTTTATTTTTATAAATTATCATTTTTTAAATGTAAGTAGTCTATATAGTATCATTTTAAATTGGTTTATGAATATTAATTAATATTTCTAAATAAAATTGAGCTATTTACGCTCTCAATCGACGAAATTTATTTAAAATAAAATAGTATTTTAATTGTTTTTCTTACAAATTAATTGCTTATTTATAAGAGAAAAAACTTACCAGTACAATTTTTGTATTATAATTTGTATGATTTTTATATAATTGTATAAAAATTGTAGTTTTTGGAAAACTCATTATTTTGATATGTAATATATATTTTTTTATTACGATAACGATGCGGTTTATCATTTTTCCACTACGTAATTCAAAAATTACTGGACGTAAAATTTTATTTTTATTTCACGACGAAATAAAACAAAATATCGTTTGATGTCGATTTGGGAATTGAATCCGAAACCACAAATTCGTTCTTTATTATTATTCCTACAGTCTTTTTCGTTTTTGCCGTAGTATTGTCTCAAAACTCGTCAGTTTTATGTGTTTCCGCCATTTTAGTGGATACATCAAAATCGAAAACATTCCGATGTGATTGCTGCAAATAAAAATACCTGTAATATATACATTTTGTTAATAGTTATCGAAAGTCGGAAAACAGTAATTTGTATCCGTCCTCAAATTTGAAACAATTGTTAATCATTGCTGAATTCGTTGGGTTGAATGATATTATCTCATCCAGTTAAAAGGATATCCTTGTTATATATTTATATATGATGTATAGTTTTATAATTATTATATATACATTAACAAAGTTTCATATTAAATTATTTTGGTTATATTATATTATATTTAATATATTCTCGAAATGTTATTAACGTACGATAATTGTTTGAATTTGTTTAATGTTCACATACAAATAGTTATTCATGTATTTTTTGCAATTTATGGTCACAAAAAGTATTTTTTGCAATGTGAATTCATTAATTGTATTGTAAATCGAAAATTATTATTATAAATAACTTCTCTTACAATTGAACTGTCTTTTTCATTTTTGTATATGAAAATAAAGAGCTTTTGGTTTTATTTTTTAACGAAAAATAATCTCCCTTAGGACTCATTTACACGAACAGTTTTATCTGCGCAGTCAAAATGGTGGATCAATTTTGTTTTGATAAAATCTTATATATTTTTTCTCACTGGCACACACACACACACACACACACACACACATATATATATATATATATATATATATATATATATATATATATATCAATATTGTAACGTCAATGCACAGTACGAAATATTGCGGTAAAAGCTTGGAAAAGCTCCTATTTGCATTCGCAACGAGATCGAAACCCGGGCAATAAATTACAGATTATATTCGTATATTGAACCGTTAAAGTTAAATCAATTGCGCAACAAAGTAATGACACCGTCAATGATTTACGACTTTTTGCGCAGTTAAAACTTCGACACCGGCACATTAATTAACTTTTTGCAAAATAAACATTAATAGCAGAGGGGAACTGCGATGGAGGGGGGAGGGAGAGAAATAGAACTGAAAAATGTTTTTTTACACTTCGTAACATGTGCTACTTTTGCTGCATGTAAAAAAAGGAAAAACCGGCAATGCAAACAAAATGATCGATTTTAATAAATAGACGTGTTTTACGATGCAACTTTATAAATCGGAGCCATTCGTGTAGAAAAATTAAAAAAGGTATTAATGAAGTGTACTTGTTACGTATGCCTGATTTTATATTTGTATTTCTATATTAATTGTTAATTTGTGAATTATACGCATCTTTTGCTTTTATATAGAAGATAAATTTTACAGGATGATCGTATTGATTTTAAATTAAATTCTTTGATTTTAGATCAAATCATTTCTAATTTATAACATCTATTCATATGTTTATTTTTTTATTAGATTATAAAAAAAGATTTAATCATTATATTAAAAGAAACATATAAAAAAATTGTAATTAAAATTGCTGACAAGGGTGTGACACATATACTTGGCGATTTTCTGCAAATTTTAATACAAAAAAAACATTCGAAGTAATTGAATTAAAAATCGCCGTTTGCATCAAATTTAGATATATATATATATATATATATATATATTTTTTTTTTCATCACCGTTTTATATTAATTCGAATTATTTATATAAAAAGTTTCTTTTTATCGTTACACAATTTTACGCTCGTTTTTTTTTTGTCGCACATTCGAATTAAAATCAATTTCTAAATATCAACGCTCATAAACCTAATACTGTATATAAATAATTGAACGCTCGAGAATCTTCTTGGAAAGAACTCGCATTAATTTCTTTTGCAAAGTTGTGCGCGCAGGTGTACAAAAAAAAAAGACATAACAGGGAAAAAATTATGTTACAACATAAAACAAAAGATTATGTTGAACTTACAAAATTTAGAGTACTTTTACTAATATTCGTATATATATATATATATATATATATATATATATAAAAGTGGAAAATACTTACCGCGTTTTTTTTTTAATCTCATTTCGAATGTAAATGAAATCTTTTATACGCAGATATTGCAGCTGCATTCCATATGAAAATGTGCATTCTTGTATCACTATATAAGCACACACTGGGCTTATTCGAAATTTGCAAACGCCCAATACACCTGTGTCACTTATTTGTAACCTCCCCCCCTCCTCCCGTATAAAATTTATAAAATAACCCGATACAAATAATCGTACATGTACGGCGAGCATATGGCGAATAACACGAATTGTTCCAAATGTAGACGTTAACGTCTTATATATATATATATAATATATTACATATTCGCATATGTAAATAGATGTGACAGTGCCGTTTTTAGTACTTGTGAAGGTTTGAAAATATATATGAGACGCTTCTCTTTATAGCTGTATAATTGCTTATATAAATTATCTGCGTTTGACATTTAACATTATTGGCATCGTGCTAAAGAGAGGGATGTTAATGTATTGCGGATTGCAACTGACAGATTCGCAAAGGTAACCGCTAAATGAACAGTTTATTATGTGATATCATATATTTATTCTACTAAATTATATTAATCTTAAAAAAAAAAACCGTAATTTTATCCGACAATTGTAGTAAAAAAGACATATTAAACGAATATAAAAATTGAATAGAAATCGATTTAGAAAACTGATCAAATTTTCATATTTGTCGATTACATAATAACACATGTCAGTGTTTATATCGTGAATATATTATATTTGTTTCAAATAACTGTTGAATTTTGTACACATATAATGTACAAATATAGTTCATAGTATACCATATATATGGTAGTTCCTCAAATATAAATGTTTGCAAAACGTCTTTATTATCATTATTCGTTGTCATAATATCATATATATATATATATATATATATATATATATATATATATATATATATATATATATAACACTTGCGTGTAATTACTATTTCAAAATGTACAAAATAATTAAATATTTCATAAGATTTCAACGATTCAATCGAGCGCTATACACGTATAAATATTCACGTTTGCATCTGGTGAAAATAAGAAACACAAGAGAAAAAAATCGTATATATATATATATATATATATATATATATATATATATATATATACGTTACATACTGAATACGATGAAGTAAGTAATAAATAATGAGACGAGAGGAAGGGCTCTGTTGGAGGTCTTAATGGTTCAAAAAGTTCCACAACAAAAGTAGATAGAGCAAAGTGGAACGATGCAGGAGGTTGTGCATTGATTCGCAACGAATGCAGATATATATATATATATATATATATATATATTTGTGTGTGTGTGTTTGTGCTCACATGGTGGTGGCATGCATAAATATTGCAGATTGAAAAGTGCACGCTTTGTACATGTGCAGAACCGAGATGGAAATATTGGGGCAAAATCAAAAAAGAAAAATAAATATAAAAGTGGCCCTTGACACATACCGCACGTCGGCAATTAGCGATTCAGCCGATGTACCCAAAGTAAATTAATCCGTGATGATAAAAATTGCATTTTATTTATTTATTTATTTTTATTTTTTTTTGTAGTTCCGTTTTCGTGATATTTTTAAGTGTTTCGATTCATCTAATATATTTAATTATAATTTTAGTACATACTTTTTATTTTAAATGATTGTATCCGGTCTAAATATTAAACTGTATTTAACCGTTTTAAGTAGCATACTTGCTTGTAAACAGGATAAAAGTTTTGTCGTTAGTCATTTTTTTTAATTATGTCTCGTTTACATATTTTTAAAATTCCGAAGACAATCTTCCTTCCTGTGATTTTTAATTCTAAGAAGAAAATTTATAAAGTATTAATGTAATTAATATAAATATCTAAAAACGCTTATATATTTATAAACGATTATTGCATCATTTCTATACATCTCTCTTAATATTAATTCATTAATTTTTAGTAAGATTTTTTTGATGATATAAATTATATTAGAAATTTCTTGAATTGACAGCTTTTTAATAAGTTTTATTTTAATTTTTAATAACAATATATCTGCATCGGAAATTATTGATTCGAAAAAGGGTATGGAATATTGATTAAACATAAATCAATTATTTGTCTCAATGGGCAAAAGTTTTTCTTACTATTATATATTCTAGCTATATATACTGTATTCTTGAAATTGTATGCAAAAATTTAATACATTTTTATACAAAAAATTCAATTTTTATATATCGATTAAATTGTATTATTTTCTAAAATAATTATATTTATATATATATATATATATATATATATATATATATATATATATATATATATATATATTGCGTAAATGACTTGCAGGGAACGGGGAGAGTCTATTGCAATTATCGGACTGCCAAAAGGGGGGTTTCCGTTCATCAATCACGAATCGTTTATCTTACTGTCACAATCACCACTCAAACTCCATTATCGCACGTCTATGGCTATAGTTGCGCGATTTTGTATTTTATAGGAAAACGTCGTCTTTCTTTCCCGTTCGCAAATGTATCCGGGAAAACCAAAGATTTTCTTTTTTTCGGCCCGCACTCTCTCCCTCTTTTCTCTTTCCACTCTTTTTTTTCTTCTTTTAAATTTTCCACTCGATTTTGTTTGTGGTGGATGTGGTGCTGAATTTTTTTTTTTATATTACATATGATCTTTCATAACTTGTATGTGTACGAGATATAACCCAAAAGTGGGTGCTTTAACATAAAATCATCGAGCATATGTGCCGCTGATATATACATATTTATAAATAATGTTTATAATATTTAAAATGTAAATTAAATATTTATTTTTTCAATACTTAAATGAATATCAAAAATATGTTTTTAAAAAACATATAAAATATGTTTTACTTATAATAGAATAATTATTTATATTAACAAATTAATTATAAGATTATATAAATTTTGAAATATAGTTTAGTTTTCATTTTATTTAAATTACATAATTTTAATGTTGAATTTTGTTTAGTTATGATATGTAAGTTTAAAATTAAGAAAAAAAAACATAATTACTTTTAAATTAGTGTTTTCAATAACGACTCCATAGTACATTGTTATTTCCATGATTGAGTGCAATATAATTGCATCGTATTTTCGATTGTAATGAATCGCTTGGAATATCCGATTGATTTTCTACGACTTGCTTATATTATAATTGAAAAATCTATTCAATTGCACATATTCCTTGTTTTTAAAGCATATATAAAACACGAAATAAATTACGTTTGTTAACGTGTGGTCGCATATCGATATCTTAATGCTGCTATATCGCGCACCGAACAATGTATATTTTGTTTTTATCGTACTATTTCAATATAGACTTCATCAATGTGACCGCGGCCCTGCGAGTTTTTATGCTGTGCAAACCGCATAAAACCGACCGCATAATTATTTTTCTGCAAGGCGAATCCAATTGTGTATTTTGTTTGTTTTTGTATTTATTGTTTTTTAATTCGCTCCGAATGCGGTTTTCATTGTACTTCGAGTTTTATAGGTTTATAAATATGAATTGTTTTGAATAGGAAAATTATGCATACTTTCTGCATATTTTTTGAAATGGTTGAACTTTAACAATCTAATTATAATATTATAGTATGAATTTATTCTTAAAATTTTATTTCAATCACAATTTAAATTATTTATTCCTAATTGCTTATATTCCTTTGACAATGATTTTAATTATAACTTTTTACCAATTGAAACTAAAATTGAGTTGTAATTCTCATATTATATATACTTACTTGTATTTTAATTTAATTAAATGTATAGAAAAGAGGAAAAAGTTTGTTTTCAAAATAAATATTGCATTTTAAAGATCTTTGTTATTTTCTTTTGTATACAACATTTCACTGGATTAGTTCCACTGAAAGTAATAATTTTAATATCATCCATTACTTAGAGTACACGTTGAAAAGTTTTTATATTTTCATGTTTATTATAACATTCAAATTTAAAAACATATTTATACAAATTTAGATAGTTTTAATATAAAACTTACTATCTTAAACTTTCTAGTAATTACATATTTCCTATTTGTATATTAATATATATATATATATATATATATATATATATATATATATATATAATATATATATATAAATAAAACATTACGACCTTAAAAACTAGTCACACGTAAATTATGTTAATTTATATCCTGACTTTCTCATCTTTCATTATTGTTCTTTTTTTTCTCATTTAAATTGTAACGGAATTAAATTACATTGTAACCGTGAAACAATTTATTTTATCCATACAATGTATATATATATATATATATATATATATATATATATATATATATATATATATATATAAGCGTATAAACGTGTTCCGCGTTTTAAATTGATCCAATTAAGGATTTTTATTTCTACACACGCCAATGTATGCGAATAAAATTGATATTTTTCAGTAAATTCTGCTCCGGATCGTTACAAATGAGGCCATTTTTTAAACGCGAATACGCGCATATTATTATACTATATACCAAAACGTATTCCATTTTACCGTTTAATGGAATCATTTACATTTTTTTTCATCATTACTTTAACGATAGCGATTTTAGCCAGAAAAAAAAATCGATTCTTTATCGTTAATTTAATATTTATTTTTTCAATTCGTATATTATGCTATTACATGTCATGAACCGTCGACAATTTCACACTGTACAATTTTCAATGCAATTTAACAATTGATATTGAATATTTTTTGTATTAAATAACGTCATTGAGGTTTTTTTTTCTTGACGTATAAAATAAAAAAAATATTATTTTATTTTATTGTAATTTTGACATATTATTCAATTATTTTTTGTTTGCGTCGCTTTTTTATTGTAAAATAATGATTTCTATATTAGCATAATTTTGATTAAGATGTTTAAATAATGTTTTTTTATAAATCGCTTAATTACATTTTCTTTTTTTTAATATTTTTTCGACATTATTGCTAGAAATTATAATATTATAACTGTCGGATGGCAAATATCAAATATGATTGCACTTGTGAAAATTTCTACTTGAACAAGGATATTCGCGTTTTGAGTCGTTATCCGCAGAATTTTTCCTTATATCGTCGACCTTCCGTCTCTTGCTTTCACCAAAGTGGAAGCATAGTCTGGATCTCTTTCTGAAGAGGCTTCAAGAACTGAATCTTTTCAGATGAGAAACACTTTGACGACGTACCATCCTAGCACACGATTGTGACGTTACGAGGGTCTGCAGGGAATAGATGTTTCATCTTAACCTGACTCCATCTTTCATAATCTTATACGAATCCACGTGGGTCTAAAATATATTGTATACGAGCACGTATCGTTTTTTACGTTATGTTTTTTTTTGTTTGTTAATTATAATTGAAGATGGAATATTTGCTAATGATGTAATAATTCTTAAAATCTATTTTTTTTTAATATATATTTTTAATTTATCAAATTTATAATAACACATAAAGTTGCTTAAGCATGCTTATTTAATAATGTATCGCTTAAGCAAACTCACAAATTCGTATAAAAAACAATTTGTTTTATATAAATTGAAACTAATTACTTCATTGAACATATATATTTTTTAGATTGCTCATTTTTAAATATATATATATATATATATATATATATATATATATATATATATGAAACGTATATATATATATATATATATATATATATATATATATATATATATATACGTTTCATTTTTATGCGAAATTTTCACGTTGCGATTTTCATTATCGTTTCGGTTAAATTGTATTTTGCTGACATTTGCTGTCAACGCTGCGTAAAGTTCAACGGTGTGCTCTCTCTCTCTCTCTCTCTCTCTCTCGTATTTAACAAACGGGCCTATGTTAAATATGATAAATACAAACACGAGAATGAATTATTTTCGTTTATATAATTTATGTAGCAGTACAAAAAAAATGTATTGCGTCGAATAAATCTTCTTTATTATGTCTTAATGCGTCTTTCGTGTGTGCGTGTGTACAGTTTTCCTTTTATGTCGCTAAAATGTTTTCTTTTCCTTATGCAAATTTGTGCCATTTTCAAAAGGGACTGCCTTTTTCCTGCCACTGCATGGGACTTAAAAGAACCGGTATTTGTATTATTATTTTCCTTTCACATATTTTCATTTAATTTTCTTTTTATTTCTCTTTAATGTGGAAGATGCGTTAAATGAATTTATAAATACTTAATGAAGAAATATGGTAATCGTTTTTCTTTTTCATTACACACATACGCATATACGAATGTGTATATGTACGTGTGTATATATATTTAACGTCATTAAAAACTAATTTTATAAACAATTAAATGTCAAAACGATACTTTTTAAAATGTTCTTTTCTTTGCATAAAAAAATCGAGGTCAAAATACACACACATATTCACTACTATTGTAATATATTGTTTTTTTAATATTTTAAATTCAATATATTTCTTAGATATAATGTCGGTTTTATATCTGAACTTCGTTCATTTTTTTGTCGTATAACCTTCGTTTTATTTAAATTTAACAACTTTTATACTGAAATACATTTTTTAACATTTAAAAATCTTTTTCTTTTATGAATAATTCATCATATTTTATAAAGTAATATTGATGTAATCCGATTATATTTTTACACTATTATTAAGTTTATACTTAATTTTTTTTATTAAATAATATACAACATAAATTCCAATTTTTCAAATATCATTATTAATTTTTAACTTAAGAAGTTACTCGTACCATATATGTCAACAATATGATTTTAGTAACAATATCGATAACTCTTAATTTAATTATCGGTATTGCTTTTTAATATTTTTAGAGCCACAGGAAATATACGTTTTTACAATATATAAATTATATATAACTATTTACATTCAAGTCAATAATTAATGTTGGTGAAATATCATTAACTATTCATCCTATATATACTGATATAATTGCATTGACATAATAACATTTTGGGAATTTAATTTAATACGGAATGTGCCAATTTAATTATACAAAAATAATGTAACTCGTTCTATTTTATTATCGGTTTTCAATATAACATGCGCATAATGATAGAATATGTCTCCATTTTCGATTATGAATATTTCCCCTGTTGAACATATTTATGTGTCATTTTCAATTTTGTGTATTCAGTATGCGCATTCAAATATAAAAATTATTTATACAATATATCAGAGAAATACAGTATCGATATATATATATATATATATATATATATATATATATATATATATATATATATATGAAATGAGTTTAAAAAAAAATAAAAGTACAAAATAATTCCTTGTGATCTATTATTCCAGTATTTTAACATACATATTTTCTTTTATATATATATATATGAGTCCATCCCTAATGTAAAGTATCAGTAAAATATTTTTATGTGGAAATATAATTTTTATAAATGAATAAGATTTGCTTATGTTATCTCATATCTTTTTCCATTTTCTCAAATAAATAGAATTATTTTTCTTGGAAATTAAAAAGAAATCCTCTGATGAAAATCAATACTTTATTCTTCGTTTTCAACAATTTTTTACACTCATTCATTTTCAGCTTTCCACAGTCCTTATTCAGCTGAAATTTCCAGGTTTTATCTATTAATCACATGGATGACTTTGTATGGTGAAAAATTATACGTATATATTCTGAAAACTCGTATGCGTTCTGTATTAAAATGTAAATGTACTGTACGATTCCACTTCCTTTCTCTATCTTTCTTTTCATATTTTAATTTTTGCCAATTTCGCAGTTTGATTTAATTATCCAATTATGTATTCAAAATTTGCTTTAATTAATTTTTTATTGATGTAAAGTAATTTAATTACGAAATTGGTGTTCGCTCTCTGAGGAAGATGTTCGCTTTCAACTTCTATAATTTTGCATAATTTAAGTTTAGATCCGTCTTTTTTTAGCTTTTTTCCCCATCTTTTTTGATTAACTACAAAATTTGATTACGTTTTAGAATTACAATTTAACGACGACTCTTTGTAATCTTTAAATTACGTTAAATTCTTCTAATAATATATTTTGGATTATTTTTATATATATATAAAATTCTTATGACCTATGAATTTATCTTATTCATTAATAGTAATTATTTGGGATACCTTTACATTTTTTTAGAAAAAATATATAAATTAATAATTCTAAATATCCTTAGTATTTTAATAATAACAAATATATAAAAAAATAAATATATGTATATTTTTGTAGTTAAAGATATGTTATTTAAACAGTGTAGATATTTAAATTATATAATATCCTCTACCGTAATTTTGATATATAAAGAAAGCGGTATTTGGTTAAATATACATTTTAACAAAATATTCACCCTCACAAATATGCATTTAGCTTCTTTTGAATAATAATGTTATTACGTGTAACAACTATGTGCGACAAATAATAATGGCTCTCGTTAAATTTGAAGTGCCTAAGAACAAAACGCTTTTAAGGAATATTAGTCTATTTTTTATTTTATATAACGAAATAAAAAAATCTGCAATAATATCCGTATACATATATATATATATATATATATATATATATATATATATATATATATATATAAACTACATTGAAAATTAAAATTATCGTTTATATTTATTTGTGCTGTGCGAGTTTTCACGGCTTTCTTTTCTTATTTTGCCACTAGTTCGATATGTATTACTTTTGGGGTTTCGAAGCCAAACAACTTAACCGAAACAACCTTTATTATACTAGTTGTGAGTCTAATTTTTCAGCTTTATATATTATGAAAAATGTTTATTTTTAACGTTTGAATAAAAATCTGTAAATGTTACGATAAGAGGAAAAGTTGATGGTTCTTGAATTATTTTCCCATCGTTTTTTTTTAATGCGGTTAGCTCAATATTTTTGTAATGACTTCCAACATCGGATGTCATTATCGTTTCGATTCACATATTCGGCCGTATCTGCTTCGCAAAACCGTGTCACAAGTTTATTTATTTTTTTTACTGATTTTATATTTTTCTCACGTATTATGTGATACACTTGTAAAGTTTCAGACACGTCGTGTTTATGTAATATAATTCGATGTCGTAAAATAAAATTGATCGCGTCATACTTTTATCTGAATTAGAACTCTTATATACGTCGTGGAATCTAAATCGCACAATACCGTTTATGTCTTATATATAGGCAGCTCTAAAAATACTTGGAATTCTTGCTAAAAACCATTACACTGTCTCATTAAAGAGTAACAAGAAACTGCCCAAGGATATAATGCTTTGGATATAATTACCACACGGTAACAATTAGTAAGACGGGCTGTTTTTCTATTTTTAAATATGATATACGAAGTTAACAAATATGTTTTCTCCGTATTTTTCACTGGCTAAGGTTGAAAATCTCTGCAATAATCTCATTATCATAAATCAACCGAGTTGAGAAATTGCACTTCTTTATTTTGTAAAAGTTTACTAAATAACTTCTTAGTTATTTAGTGAACTTTTACAAGTCACGTGCTTTCCGTTGGGATGTTCTTTTATTTTTACATTCTTAATTGTATAATATACACTATTAAATTATTATTTAATTGTGTTACCATAAATAAGTAGTTTATATATTTTAAAGTTTTCATTTTTATTAAAAAATAGTAAAAGTTAATATTATTAACTTTTTATAATTTCAATATGCATTACAAAAAAAAAAATGAAAATTTACATTATTAAAGTTTTAAATGGCAATATTTTTAAACAGTTGACATAAAATTCTTTTTAAATGTCAATGTTGTCAAATACATAATATGTTAAATAAATTGTATATTCCAGACATTTTATACGTCAAACGGTTAATCGATTGTAAATGAAAAAAAAATATTACACTATTAAATTATATCCTTATAAAACGCATTTAATTTTTTGCAATATTATCTTTTATAACGTCAGTCAATTATAATTTACATAAATTACGATGAATATCCCTAAAGATGAAAAATGAATTAATGCATATGTGATATTTACTCATAAAGATCTTTCAATTTTCTTAATATTATTTTGATTCTACATTGTGAAATAGATAATTATATTATATAATATATCTGAATTGTCTTAATACGAACATCTGAAACACTACATTATACATTCACATTCCTACTACTATTATTATTATTATGTACATAGAGTATGATTGTTTGTCTTCCCGTGACAGTTCAATGCATTACAATAATGAGAATCGCAGACTGTGGAATCCGTTGTGCATTATTGGCCATCGGCCTCTTCGTTGGAAATCGGCATGTTTCACCATCGCACATAATTAAAAATTAACGAACAATGTCTTTTTTATATAGTATATAGCTATATATATATATATATATAAATATATATATATATATATATATATATATATATATATATATATGACAATGCGTGCGTGCATACGTGCGTGCATATCGTCATTAACAAGTGTACCTAACCATAATTTATATCATTCATTTAATTTTTGTATGTAACAATTGCGATTGTCGTATGGCGTTCACGTAATTGTATGCGATGTAATGAATGAAACATAATAATGTTGGATTTCAGACGTTTTCAATTCAGATCAATTTTTTATTTTATTAATATATTCGCATATTGTTTTTTTTTCATTTAAATTGTTATATAATTATTATTGTATAAAAATTTAAATAGCGATAAATGTAATAAAAGGATATCGATTTTACGAAAAGTACTACATGAAAATATTGAAATAAATTTTACGACATAAAAGTTATCTATAAAGTCGAAACCTTATTCTCTCGGAAGCGCTGTCATCATAGACCTTTTGTTTTTCGCCAAGGTATACACAATCGCTTCCAGGAATATTCAATGAATTGTTTTAAGTTTTGCAATTATAATTTGTCGATTGAAATTTTCAAAGAACAAAATTTCGTACGTTTTCTCAATAGCTTATTCATTCTGTAGCACACTTTTCATTTATTCATCTATTATTTTCAGTTCAATGTGTTAGATCCACTCGTTTAATTCTGCCCGTTATTTTTATGGGTTATAAATTTCTCGGTATTATTATTATTGTTAGGTTTTTTGAAGTTCCGTTCTTCTCTCGTGGAATTTTTCGTTGAAAGGCGCACGATATACGTTCACGATCGTGTGGATTTTGATAAAGGTCTGGATGAATGTGTATGCGAAAGCTGCATGTCAGGAAGTGGAGGTCCAATATATCAGCCCTTAACAGTCGTGGCCTGCGGGCTTTGGCCGCTTTATCGTGCAGGTTTAACCCTTCTTTAACTATAATACTCCCTTTTTACCCCTTGTAGACGTTGCCGAGAATTTCCAGAATTGAGGATTAACATTTAACCGTTGACGATTAAACAAATATTCGTATGCTTAACCATTTGTGATGTATTACTATTGTTTCCATTGTTATATAACGACGGTATAGAGCATAAAAGCCGTCTTTCTAATAACGAATCGGATCGATTGAAATTAGTGACGGAAACCACAAGTATTATCTTGAAACTATATATTCATATTCGTGCTTCGTTTTCGTGTATTATTAACGATTTAGCCGTCGGAGTAACGTCTTGATCGATTAATTATCGATGTTCAATTTGTCCTTCAAACATAATAATTTTATGGTGTCATGTTTGTCAAGTTTATATTCAAGAATGAATTTGTATATAAAATTATAATAAATATTGAATTATTTTTTTATAAGTATTCGAATAATTGTAATCATATTTTATCAATTTTAAATGTTATTTTAATAGGTTTCTAAAAAGTAAAGAAAATAACTACTATTTATAATAACTACTAACGTTAAAAATTAACTCATTTGTTATTATATTCTATCGCACATAATTTTCATCAAATTTCTACTTACTCTAAATATTTTCATATAAATTTATACACCGTTTATAAACATTTAATGATTTAATACATTGCTGTGGAAGATTTATAACTGATTTTTTTTCTTGCAATAAAACACTTTAATATGTACATTTTAATATAAATTATAAAATGTAGTACCAGAAATATAATATCCGCCGTTTTTAATTATATATATATATATATATATATATATATATATGTGTGTGTGTGTGTGTGTGTGTGTGTGTGTGTGTGTGTGTATCTTATTTAATTTATTTTATATAAGTCAGTTAAGAGTTCGTAATAAAATTAGTATATTACAGAAATATATATGAAAGGTGCAAGATGATTTATTTTTCTTATTAAACACGCTATAAAATTAATTGCAAAAGAATATTTATGTTTGCAATACATTTGATTAAGCGTTTTCGATATAGCTAATTAAATTACAAATACTATAAATTTGTAATATATTTAATTATTTATTTTCGTATTTTTTTTTTCGTTATAAATTTAAAAGGCGTTCTTGCGTTGGATTTATTTTGCAGATAATATTTATTCAAACATTACTTTTTATCTTTATCCTTTTATTATTTTTATTGCATCTAGCAATAGTGCAATAGAAATCTTCAACTACATTCCAAACCAGTCACAATTACGATTCGAAGTTGTTCTAAATAAACCGAAACTATAACGGCCTCGACCTCATTTTTTTTCTTGAAAACTACGACAAATATAGAAGTTCGAAGTTAAATAATCGTATATCGGCTTTTATGAATTACATTTCATTACAAATTTTCCTTTTATTTTCTCCATTACATATATTTTTATTGCTTAAAAGAAAAAAATGAGATATAGAAATACAATATATATATATATATATATATATATATATATATATATATATATATAATATTACGGTACGTTTTATATGCTCAAAGCGGTGTCGTATTTCGTTGATCGTTTATGAATTTCCCTTCTTTTTTGCTCAAAAAAATAAAAGAAATTTTTCTTTGTACATATTTACTTCAAAAAAATTCTAGAAATTCAAATGAAAAGTCGTCCTGGATGTCGTTCGGCTTTTCCACTAAATAATAATATCCAAAGCAAAAAAAAAACTGTTCTTTCCTGAGAATTTTTTTCCGAATTTTTAATACGCTTTGCCGTTTTAAAAATAGAGTATATTAAGCGCATAAAATCTTTTGATATATCTAGCCGCTTTTTTTGCGAATGAGAAAGAACCTCTTTTCACTTTCTTCGTTTATAAGATTAAGATGAGACCATAATGAAAAGCGTATCCGGTTTTTCATGAAAACTCAACATTATTGATGCCTTCAATTTTCCGTTAAGCTCCCTGCAGAGTGCTAATTGAAAATGTTGTGAATGAAAAGATTCCAATTTCCTGGCTGTGAGTTTTCATTAAAGAACGTCAAAATAATAATATCTTTTCATACGGTATGTGTAATTATAAACATATTAATTCCAGTCGGAAAAATATGAATTACTACGTAAATCTTGAATGAAATACTTTGCGATATTATATTTAACTTGTTATTATTACTAATTTTACTTAAGATTAGTAATCATATTTTTAGTATCGTTTGCTAAATAAAATTATTCTAACTTTAGATTTATCTTTTATACTATGATATATATTCTTAATTTAATTTGGTTATCTTTGAAATATTTATATATAAACTTGATGTGTTTTTTTTTCACTTTCTCGTCAGTTATTGAGAAGAATCTATTGAAAAATGTTGGTTTATCTCGCGATTTATCTGTTATCTTTAAGGATTTACCGAATTTCAACCTCGTACATGTATACGTATCTTTCTGGGAACCCTGTCGTGTGAGTACACGTCGTAAAAAAGAAGCCCTTTATGTATCGAGGCCGTCAAATACCTCTACAATATTGTATGCAATCGAATTTATTGCGATTGTCGTTGGTGAGGAATGGCCAAGGGCGGTGAAGACCACAAGGCGCACACAAACTTATACTTTATTTATTTATTTATTTATATATATATATATTTTTTTCTTTATTATTGTTTTTAATCGTTTTTATTCCTCTTCTTATGCTTTTAAATTCATGCGAACGCTTATAACACACACACACACACACACACACACACACACACACATATATATATATATATATATATATATATATATATATACCTTTGTATAATGCTTTTAAAAGAAATTATATTCGGCGCGAGAGACCGCCTCGTAATTTTTAACCGAGACATGTTTGCAAAATTTAAATCATTCGGAGGCGCTTAACATTGTTGTATGGCATTGATTCTCTTTCGCCTTCTAATGATTTTTTACGCTTTTATTTATAATATTTATATTTTTATTTTTAAACTTAATAATTGTTCAGATTTGATTTAAAATTATCAATAAACAATATTGATTATCACTTATTTTCCTCAAAAACATATAAAATAATATAAATTAGTTTGAAATATAAAATTTGATTAATATATTATTTAAATCTATATTAGTTATTGTTCTAATAGCAGGTTTTAACTGTTTTGTGAAAACATAGATTTAATTTTATAATTTTGAATTTAATTCTTTACATAAATATTACCTTATAGCCGTAATCTTTATCTTGATTTTATTTAATATATTATCATGAAATTCATACACTCGGGTTTATAATAATATTTTGGCATCTTCTTGCCTGAAATCGTAATATTATTTTTTCGTTTCAATTTTGAAAAAGGTTTCATTAAAGCGACATAAGGACCACAAGTGACTTTAGGGTCATTATTTTCACATCTTTGACAAACATTATATATACAGACGGGTACAGACATGCGTATAAATTTTCGTATTATATATATATATATATATATATATATATATATATATATATATATATATATATATACGTTATGTTTAAAATTATTAATCACGAATAATATTTCATATTAACATTTTTAAATAATTTTTGATGGTTTCTTATTGATAATTAATTCTTAGATCGAATTATAAATTTAATATTTCAACAACATGAATATAATCAAAATTCTTTTTTTTTTTGGTCGTTCGAAAAATCTTTATTACGAATCTAGGATTAAAAACAAATAAAAGTAAATTTGGTGGAAAACATCAATTATTTTATTAAACTTTGGAATATTAACGTCGCCGAGTCGGGAGTATAATTGTTATCGTGAAGGCAAAATTTGGCAGTATTCTCATTTGGAAACCGATAGTGCATAGGGCACAATGTTTACGATAATTACTCGATCCCTCCAGTGAGAAATGTAATTATCATTCGGTATCCTAATCATGTGCCGTATATAATTCAGATTCACTTTTCAAACATGATCGTTTATTATTATTTTTTATATACAGAAAAAAAACGATTTGTTGTATTATTCATTTTTTTTCTTGAAATCTAACGATACATAAGAAAGGATTGATTTTTTCATATTATTCTTCAGTCGAAAACTGTCTCTTCCGTTTTCACCCGTCTTTGAATGGAATTTATCATCTGTTTTTTTTTTCTTCGAGAATACTATAAATCAGCATGGAGAGACAATATATTACAATACAGTCTATTTTTCCGCTCTCAAAATGTCGACGTATGAAATATTTCCATATACGCTTCTATAAATGTGTAAGAGGAATCAATCAATTATATAAACGAGAAAATATTATATAATTTCTATTTTTCTTATTGCTATTGACAACTCATATAAGTTGTTGGGAACGCCCTAATATGATTTTTTTCTATTGTTCTATGTAAATAATTATCTTATATAAAAGTAATATATTTTTAATATAATTTTCTTAGTAGTATTTTAATGTTCATGTATTTAAAATTTTTATTTTCTTTTAATTTAATATCTCTGTCAAATTATCATATTTATCACTTTGATCACATTCGAATGCAATTTTCTTTATATTCCGACATTCCTAAAGAGCATTGATGAACGGAATGTTGAAGATAAGATTAGTCGAACGAAACAGAATAATTCCATTTGACACGTATTCGTACTTACACATATTTTCATTTTTAATATAGCACAAAAATCCAACGTATTCGGAATTTCAATACTTAAATTATTATATATAGTTAAACGATATTGCGTTTTATTATTATTATTATTATTATAGTCTTGGATTTTACAAATTGTATTCTTATTGAAACAAAAAAAAAGTAAGTACAAGAAAAAGGAGGATAGCGTATTTTTGTCCACGGAAAAAAATATCACATTGGACTTATTGGTTTTCGAGAACGTTTCTCTCTTTACCCGACCGTATCCCCTAGCATTTTCCATTTGGGTCGTTGCCGTCATTATACTGTGAGTATTTGCAGGCACAGAATTCTGAAATTCCGGGATTCCGGACACGATTCACGCCATCAGCTACGGTATCCTAGGGCTCTAAGATATCAATATGTGGTTCACATAGTCCGTTATCGCACTCTCACATACCTACAAAATCGCACACACACACACACACACACACACACACATATATATATATATATATATATATGTGTATATATATATATATATATATATGTATATAAATACGGTCCTTGACTTACATTGTTTATCCCTTTGTAGAAATTATCTCGAAATTTCAATTTTAATTAAATCTGAATTATCTAAACTATTTTTTTAGGATTGAATATTTAAAAATGCTGATTAGATATATATATATATATATATATATATATATATATATATATATATATATATATATATATATATATATATATATATATATACACGATATTAATATATAGTATATATTAACATCATACAATATTGACGTGCAGACTTAGTCTATTTTCTAAGCATCCATCCGATATGAACCTTGTCATCATCATAACTTTTCGATATAGATTTATGTGTGATGCGATTGAATTTCTCATCGCGTTCCAAGTTAACACATGGAAAACTCATTATATCTTGCGTATTATATGTGCGTGCCCTCTACCTTTTATGCTTATGTATTATTATATTATATGTAAGTCTTGCGTTTTACTTACACATACGAACGATATACGGCAATATAATGCTTAATAGAATTCGTCTAGTAACAAAATTCATCTAATTTCGCACTATATCAGAAGCAAAACGCTCAGATGCTTTCAATTAGTATTTAATTTGCCAGAGACTATTGAAGGCTTTTTTTGCGTGAAAATATTCAGTCATATTATTCTTCTATTCATTATTCTATGCCATTTAATCTTAATATATTATTATTATTATTTATTAATGAAATATATTTACATGCTGCGTTATGAATTTTTACTATAATCTATCTTTCTCCAAATATTTTTTTTATTTATCACTTATAGATCTTTTTGTTGCAAATTATACGTAAATTTTAAATGCAAAGTATTAATTACGCAGTTGTACATTTGAATATTTTTATTATTTTATAAATTATGCAAGTTTATGTTAAAAGTCACGACTATCTTTTCTTTTGCTGTTTTTTTAATATTGTTTAAGAGCTTTCTATCTATATTAAATATCTCGACTCGTTGCTTTTACTAATATTATCATCACATTTCTCTTATTTCATATTTTATTACCATAAAGTGAACTAAATGTCTGCACACAATGCATGACTTTCATTATTCAGTTTTCAGTAAAAAAGTTTGCGTTTTATATGTAAATCTTATTTATTACGTTAATATTAATCCAAGACGCCATTTATCCGTGTAACCGGTATCGTTATGAGGATGAAAAGCGGTTAAAATTTTCGATTAAAAAAACACAAAACACTATCGGAAATTTTTATAAATTGAACGTCTTTTTTAGTCTTCGAGTCTCGGTCGTATTAAAAACGTTTCGCAAAGCAGAAATGCATTAAATTTCGCTTCACGGCGTGCGCCTTTTATAATAAACGTGTAATTTTCCACCGTGAGACTTTGTTTTTGCTGACTTTAAAAGACGATGTTATATTACGGTTGAACGTCACACCGTGATGAACATTGCGTTCTCGTATAAATTTTGGAAAATAAAGATTTTCCACCTACGTCACACGTGTTGATATACTAAAAAGCTTCAACAAGCTTGTCATCTTTTAAAATTCGGATTTCACGCGCGCACTATAATATTTTCATTTCAATAATATTGAAATTTATTTAATAATAATTATCATTTATCTTTTCATGTTTCACTATGTTAAATCGTTAATTTAGTTTAAAACAGTATTAATTAATTTCCTTTTTGTGTTACGTATTATGTTTACTTATTTATAAAGCAACGTTTTCGTTTCATTATTAATATTAACTTTGGCGGAACTGAATCGTTTGTTCTATTTCTGTTGATCAAAGTTTTCGTTGAATTACGCCAACTTTTCCTTCCTCAATTAGAAACAATTTTCTTAAAGAGTTTAATTTTGTATTTACGTCCGTTCAATCAACGCAAATGTTGCTTTATCATCCGTTGAACAATGTTGGAAATTTATCATAATATTTATTCTTTCTCTCTCTCTCTCTCTTTTTTTATTTACCTTTTTTCTAGTCAGAATAAAAATTCTTTTGTTTATAGAGAAATAGTCTATTTTAGCATCGATTAAATCTTTGACTATTCGATTCGATTTTCGTTCACGGAGTTTATCTGAGACGTTGGAATTCGGAATTCCGTTAACTTTAAACTTGACAATTCATGCACGACTTCGATCAATTTTTTATGATTCTTTTTCTTACCATAGAATTTTACGTTTAATACTTTCTTCATTTATTGTTCTGTTTTTTATTATTGTCAATTGTTCTTCATCAGTTTAAATTCGTTTTTAAGCATTAAAAAAAGCTCTATTTAAATATAATTATCGAGTTAATTTTGCACGTTTTTCATTGTTTTTAAACTTAAATTTATATTTATGGAATACAATTCAGTTGTCCTGGCTATAATAATGATTTTTGCCTCGTTTCTTTGTGTTTTTGTTGTAAACCAAGATCACGCATCTCCTTTGTAACTCACCACGGAGACATTCGTGGTACAATGTAATCGTGACCATTGAGCGCATTCATTGTAATGAGATTTCTTTTAAGTCGAACAGTATATATATATATATATATATATATATATATATATATATATATATATATATATATATATATATATATATTTATACACTTTTTTTAGTTTTTGAAAGCTAGAAAAATTACGGTAATACCTTTGGATATATAGTATATCGTTCTGTATGGACATCGTACACGTGATGCATGATATACATCTGTCTTTTCACGTACTGAAATATCTCAAAAAAAAAGAAACAGTTCTCAGATTCTTTTCCCTTTTCCGTTGTTTGTTTGTTATTGTTATTTTTTTTTGGATTTTGTTCACTGTTCGTTGTTCGATTTTAACGGCAAGACAAACTGAACGCGATAATAAACTAAGTAGTCTCCATCTTTTCATATTTTTTATTTACTGCATGCGATCGGCACATATTATATGTTTAGATTGCACGCAAATGCGTTTTGTTGTTGATAATAATGATGCGATGAAACGTGGATGTGAAACACGATCTTGCCAAGTTGAAATTTATGACTCGCATAAAAATGCATCTTCGGCTTATCCTCAGATACTTCGCTTTCAGCCCAATTATTTTTAAGATACATATGATTATTATTATTATTATTATCATTTTGATACATTATATTTTATTGTACTCATCGCAATCGCTTGAATTAAATGTAAATCTTAAATTATTGAGAAAAAATATCTGTATGTATACTATACTATACATTACTTCGTAATAAAGTTTTTTATTTGAAAATTTAATATTTTTATTCTTCAATTTCAATTTGTAAAATTAGTATGCTATCTTATTAGACTACGATAAACGATATAGAAAATACAATGAATTATAAACCATAAAATTTAATCTCGATATGTTGTTTTCATAAAATTTATTCATTGTTATCACTAGAATAATCAATGAATAAAAATTCTCAAAATTTGTTTTAACACATTTTACATTGTTTTTAATTAATTTATTTTGTTATATAATTTTTATACATAATATTATATGAATATTGTTCGTATTGTCAAAAAATTTTCAGTTCGCACGATGACCGTTCCTGTCGGTCATGGCTGTTTACATAAACGGTCATATCTGCGATCTTGTCAGGACCATGACCCCCCTTTATGACCTTTTTAACATTGCCTTTTCCCATAAAATGCCCCCATCCGCATTACAAATGTGTGCATATTTTACGTACGTTTTTTTTTTGTTTTAATAATATGTGCATTTTTCCTTATCCATTTCTCACAATCAGTTACCTTCGATTGTCGCTTATGTAAATTAAATTATTTTTTTATTGATAATGTATAATATATTTTTATACGGTCATTTAATCATAAATATACGACGGTCGTAAACTGTAATTAAATTTTACAGAAAATGTTGATGATGCATTAAAAACGTTTTGATTAGATTGAATGTAATTTATTACGAGTTGTTAAATCTTAGAGTTATTATCTCTAAGCTGAATCTCGGCTCGTAATTATTATCTGAATGAACAAAAGGGTTTTAATTTAAAGTATATAAAGATGTTAACTTCGAAAAATCCGAATTGAGAGACAACGTCCAAGATACCGTACTGAACAATTAAACTAATGAACACCTTTGGCGACAACGACACATATATATAAGAGTCGCACGTTTTCTAATAAGAAACCATTTGTAGTTTAAGCCCGCACAACATGGTGGCCACAATAGCTCAACGACCCTATGTTCCAACTCCTTTGTGGCCGTTACAGTAATCAAATCTGGTCTTTGTGGACTTGGTTCTCTCTCACTCTATACTAGACCGGTCGTGAGACGTGCAGAGTAAAATCCTGTCGAGTTGACCTTTCCCGTTATTGTCTGAACATGTCGAGAAAAATACTCCCAAGAAGTAGTTCTTAAAGCACTAACTAAAACAATAGAAGGACTCTGGACACCCCTTTTAACTACCTTTTCATTTATTTCAACGTACACACAAACTGTTAAGAAACGCCCTTTTTCCTTTCTTTTTTCTTTCCATCTACTTTCGTTCTCTTATCTCCACTTTCATTGTACCATTTTGAACGTCGTACAATGATAAATGTGTTAGTTTTTAGTGAAATATGTCTAAATACGAAATGAAAGTGGATTTTTTTTTCAGATATAACCTTTTAATAGCATAGTCAAAAAACATATATGATATGTTTTTTATCTAAAAGTATTTTTGCTTATTTTTTTATTCAAAAAATAAGCAAAAATTCTGCAAAAAAAAATTATTTCCTTCCTATATTTTTCTTAGAAAAATTTATATTTTTAATATGCTTTCATGATCATTTTGTTTTATAGATAAATTTATAAAAACGTTGTTTATATGTTAATAGAAAAACAAAAATTCATTAATGGAACAAAATTATCAGATTTGATTAATACAAAATGCAAATTTTCGTAAATATGTGCAACACATTTGCGAAATTCAAGAATCATATCCCATGTTTATTTATTACTCGTATCTCACGCTGTAATAAATAATAATCTGGAAAATTTAAATACATTCTTGAACTAACCGATTCGTTTCGGATGATGATGATAACTCATCGTCTATTTTTATTATGAAAATCGTTTCATGCACGAATAAAGAACGAACGTATCGTGGGCGGTTTGATTTTTGAAAGGGGAAAAGATTTTTCAACAATTACTCGAAATAATTCCCGTGTGTCAAAATAACGAAAAAGCCGACTGAAATATAACGTTTCACCCGAGCGTTTAAGGTTCCGCAATGTTATGGGGTAAATTGCCATTCATTACCATCCTCGGGCTTCGAATTTTTGTAAATGCCATATACGTATATACAGTACGATTGAAAGTGTGGTACGTTATCTTAAATTTTCATTTTGTCTCAAAGTTTCGTTTTACTTTGTTTTTTATATTATTATTATTATCATTCTGGTTTTCTTTTGAAAATAGTAAATGAAACAATATTAACATAACTTTCTTGAGTTGAGCGTGTTTTTTGAGTACCAAGTTTCTGAACACTAATAATGGTCATATCTTTTCTGAACTTTTCGAAATCGTTTCTTATGGATATAAAGCACTTTGTTGCTCAAGATTTTCCATCGTTATTGTTGATTGAAAATTTTGCATCCTTGAATTATGTATTAAAATCAAACAATGGGAAATTATAATACTTATAAAATGTTACAAATTATTTTTATAGCGTAATAAATTAATTTTCATTATTAAATTAAGTTATAATAATGAATATTTTACATTTTATAAGATCTCTTCTTTTTTACACCGTTTCCTTAAGAAGGTTGGCGACCCACACAGTTAACGAAACTTTCGACACAGACATTCGAAAGAGTTATATTAACGAACAGTTGAACCAGTGACGAAGATCTTTAATCAATGAGTTTAGTCGTCTTCTTATTGATCTTTTTTTGTATTATATATATAACACAACATATTTCCTTAAAATTATATAAAAATTACAAAATTTATATTATATGACCTGTATATATGCATCGGGGTATCGTCCACATTCCCGCGAATAAATAATCAAATCCGAGTGGTGCTAAATTGTAGCTTGTGGCGATGAAGATGGTCGTTTTCAGTACCATTTTTCTTCTCGAAGAGCTCGACGACGGTGACGAGGCCCGTATTTAACCGGCTTTGTTTGGAAAGAATATGTGCCCAATTGAAAAATGGACTTTTGAAAATTCGATCGTTTCGAACTTTTCGATTAATTTTCTCCGTCGGAATAATCCATTTCTCGTTACTTACTAGAACGGATCGTTCTTTTTTCTCCATTTATTTTTTTTTGCTATCGGTAATTCGAACCTTTCTTTTTTTCTACCCTTATTATATTCTTCTTTTTCCCTTCTCCAATAAACGTTTAGTGAACTTTTCTTTTCGCTTTCGTTCTTATTGTCGTGGACATTATCTACCAATCAGTCGGTTTCGTTAAATCGAAAGTCTTTGTTTAATTTTCTTCAGATTTTAAATGTTAAATTACTATTTATATATAGCTAAAGGCGTATATACTTGTCTTAATCGTTTTTATTTTATATATTCTTTATACGATACAAGGTTTTTTATATAATCGTACTTGTATTTTATTGTTATTTATTTAACTAGATTTACAATTATACATATAATAAGCAATTTTTTTGTTATATAAATTTTGCTTAAAATCAAGTTATTCATTAAATACAAACACTTGAATAATTAGAATTGCACGCATTTTATATTATATATCAGATTTTACCAAAATGAATTTAAAAATAAAAAAGTATTAAAAAATTCACCGTAAAAATTAAACAAATGATAAATATAATTAATTTCAATGACGATTTTGCATAAAATCGTTACGGGCAAAAGATAAGATGTTCGCGTTTATAGCCATATCTGTCAAAATTGATGCAAAGTTTGATAGTAAATGCTAAAATATTTTACACGAAGACATATATAGTAATAAATTGGACACCGTTATGACGATGATGTGTATTTTGAGTAGTAAAGATCATTTAATATTAAATTATACAAATAAGGTAGCATTAGAGCGTGACACCATCGGCGCGCGGCGTCGTCGGCACTAGCAATTTATATATGTATATGATTTAAAACTTTTAAAAATATATCTATAAACCTCGTAATAAAATATCAAACTCACATTATCAGTTTTTTTTGTTTTATATTTGTATTTAGAAAAAAAAAATATGTACGTTGCATATGCATTCTGAAAGATACGAACGAGTTTTTTGTTCTTCATTGCCAATAAATCACAAATGCGCCCTAATTTGCGGCATTTCGCACCGATGCAACATCGAATATAATAAATACGGAGCCTGCGTTGCCGTCGGCGAATCCGCCCCCGCTTTCGGATTCGTTACCTGGCCGTGAATGGGTTTAATTTAACCCGCAAAACACCCGTTCGGAATCACGACCCTTAACCCCTTGCTTGGCCGACGGTCAGATTCGAATCGTCGACATTCGTCGTGTGTTTATTACATCGTATTTGCATATTACACGTGCCAGTATAATATGAGGCAATTATCGAGTTCTCCATTTCGAATGTTAAACTTTTCCTTTTGATCGTCGTATATCGTGCATATTTTATAACATATTTAATAATAAAATATTATCGAAGTCTTGTTGAAATATGTTTGGTTTGTTTTCATGTATATCATTTTATTTTTTTATTTCCGCAGTATAGCTATTTGAAATCAGTCTTTAATTAGCAAGTGTAAAATTTTGATATTGGTCTATCACAGATAATTATTTTTTTAATTTTCATCTCGTCATGAATCGATTTATTTTTATATTTTTTTTATTTCTAGTTTATATTAGAAAATATTTCTATCAATTTTATTCATATCAAAATATAACAAAGTAGACTGATGGAGATTAAGTCTTGTGGGGGATTTTTATATTATTTGTTCATTTTATATGTAACTCATAAATGTTTTTCAGACTTAATATATGTATATATATATATATATATATATATATATATATATATATATATTGTATACATCGTAGTATGGTTTTTATAATTATTTCTATATTCTATATATGAATGGTTAAGTTTTAAGATATTGATTTGTTATAATCAATTAAATTTTATTATTATATTACAAGGTGATTGTTAAAAAAATGCGGTTTAGTAATATACAAATTACAAACATACACACACAGCGTGTGTGTTTGTGTACATGACATATACCATATATATTTATGAAACGCTATTTTCGTACAGTGCAATGCAAGAAATTTTCCTTTTGGGATTTAACTGATAAATGAGTGAAACATATCATAAGCTGACAACTTACTATTTTTTGTTTGCACGTTTTTTTCGTAAAAATGCAATTCAGCTTACACCCGAGTTGAATGTTAATTCGTTACGTTTCTAGTAAAAGTCTCTCGTCGACGAAACGGTTATGGGGTGTCGGTCTGTGAAACTGTGAAAATGAAAAGTAATTTAAATTTTTCATGCGTTCGCGCGAATATCGCCCGGCGCAAAAACAGAGATTAAATTTTTCGGTCGTTGTAGGGGGGGTTTTTTTTTTTGTTTTGTTTTGGTTTATTTCCACGTTGTATTTCAAATGAAAATAACGCGGACGAAACTCGTAAAAGTCGCTTAATAAGTTTTCGCGCCTTATTTGCGTCGGGCTCCGAGACCCTCTCGTAGGCCAGTATTTCTCACTTTTATTGCACAACGTGAAAGTTCGCGGTAATAAAATACTCTCATCCCTTGTGTACGAATTTCTAGGTGTTAATTTATCGACGTCGAACACATAGTGTCCTTGTGAACGATTCAACTTTTATATAATGCGATGAAAATATATCGAAAAAATATTAAGAACCATCATAATTCAAATGTATTAGTATATTTCTTTCTTGAAAAAATATTATGTATGTTATATAGTAAATGATATTTTTATAACTCATATTTATGTTTATTTTTTTTTTGTCGAGATCGTAATCGGGCCAAATATATCCTTTTGCCATTTGATATTTCGTAGAAACACAAGTTACCATGGAAACTATTTCAAAATTTAAGACTATTCATTATATTTCTTATTATTATATTTTAAATCATCGTTGTGTTATGTTTCATATATAAATAACATAATTAAACAACATGTCTATATTTTGAAATTATTGAGATCGATTCACACTCGTTTTTCTTATTTTCTTTTGGTTATATATTTTATATAAAATATAATATAAAAATCTTTTATAAATATTTTAGATGCATTTATTTTTTTTATATGTATATATATAAATATTGTCATTAGCATTACATTTTGGTAATTTGTCGGATACAAGTCGTACCCTCGAGGAATAATTAGATTCTACGAATCCCTCTCGATGCATTTCGACCGCAAGCAACATTGCTGATTTGTGGTTGTTTCAGCGGTCACGCAAACGTTCCAATACTAGAATCAACATGTTTTATTATTAGTACAGTAAAATTAGACATTTTGGGACGGATGTCGAGAGTGCAGAACTTTTTTCCGGAAATGTATTCTACATAATGAGGTTAATAAGAGGTCATAAAGTTCCACTCGCCAGAGAGGGAGCTTCCCTCCGAAAATCACGAAAAACCTCAAAAAAATCGATCACTTTTTAGTTTTCCGGATTTATCTCCAAAACTATAGCTCGGATGGAAAAAGTGCCAAGGAATAAATTAATCCTCATTAAATTATGCATATAAAATGTATCGCTCATAATTTGCGTAACTGTTTCCAATTTTCTGTAAAAAGCGTTCAAAAATAGGCCTAAAATGGCCCTCTCGGCAAAAATTTTTCGTTCCGCGATTTTGCCGACGATTATCTCAAAACTTATCGATTTTAGGTGGGTATCGAAGAGGAAAAAAGTTGTAGACCAAATCCTGTTCTATTATAATCAGTTATTGTATTTTCAATTAATTGTTTCAGTTTTCTAAAAATTACAATTTTCCCGAACTCGATCTGACGATTTTTCGCGTCACTCCGGCAGTTAAATGCATTTTTAAGGAACAAAAATAGCAAGAGTGTAAATTTTTTTTTTAGAAACACATAAAGAATTTTAAAATGAATTAGAATCTAAAAAGCAGTAGCCTCTCTAGAGGGAGCTTCCTCCCGTATTTGCCGAAAACCTCACAAAATTTGACTTTTTCTCAGTTTCTCGCTCATATTTCAAAAACTATCACTCGGATTGAAAAGTTGTTTATAAACAAAATATTCTTCTTAAAATTCTACATCAAAATTGTTCTATTCATAATTTGCGTAATCATGTTCAATTTCTCTATAAAAGCCCTCAAAGTAGGAGATGTCGCGTTAGCAAAAAAAGTGCTTTTGGAGTCCCCAATAAATATTTCGAAGTCTATCAATAATCGGCGATTTTTATTTCATACACCGTAAAGAACAGGATTTTCTCTATACGATCCAGAAGTGGCCCCCGTTTGACCCCCCTGTAACGGTTTTTATCAGTGCTCAAAGTTGAACAATTTTTGCGCGATTTTACATTGGACGTGCAAAAATCTTTTGAAATTTGGGCATACTACCTGCTCAAGGATTAGTAACCTTTTTGTAAATAAGAATACATTCATGAATACTTTAGAGAAATGTATAATGTTTACTTTTTCAATGTATATTTTATGGTTTCAATGAACATATTTATTTGGTTTAATTATATATATATATATATATATATATATATATATTAAAAAAAATATAATTAGTTATAATAAAAAATATATAATAAAATTATCATAAATCTTTATTTCTATAGAAATGTGCATTTATTTCTTTAATTATTTATGAAATATTTAAAAAATATATAAATTCATACACTTTTTTGAAAAAAATATGAACTTTTGCATTGAAATCAAAAAACAGCAAGCACACATTTACTTAGGTTAAAGACTCCTGCACTAATATTTTTTTTAACTTTTTTTTACAGTAGTCTTCAATATTTCAAAAAGATTTTTACAACGTTTTCAACAATACATAGACAATAAAATAATTTGTTAAAAATATAAATTATCTTCTGCGGGTTTCTTTCTTTCATATTGTTATAAACAATATATTATTTAGCCAAATAATGTATTATTTATTACAATACTCAACAATAACGATAATTATGGTTATTATTGAACATTGTGATAATTGTATTCATTTTTTTTAATATTTAATATTTTTTTATTTTAATCATACGAGAATTTAATAAATTTTAATATATATATTATTGTATTTATTTTTTTAGTTACTTATTTACATATTGTTATACAAATTTTAAGCAAGGGTAATTTTTAACGGAAAAAAGGGTATTTTAAAAACGGTCTCTTTGAGAAATATTATAATAAATGTACCGAAATGTACTCGTGTCGTAAATATCATATTTCTGGAATGTTTGTATTTCTTTTATTAATAGAAAAATATACAAAATTGATTTATCTTAATGTAAACAAAATAGGATTTTGTCATTGTCTGCCATTTTTCTTTCATGGCTTTAGAGATTGCGGGTCCCTTTATCCACTAAGATAGGTACAATTTTTATTATGTACACCATTTTGTGAATTTTCCGACGTAAAACGATTCACTTTTTTTCTGCGGTCTGACAATGCATCCACAACAAAACGTCTACTCCGGTAAAATTAGACGTTTTTGATGATTTTTTTATATCGTGAAATTTCTTTCTGGAAATATATTCTACATAACGAGTTGAACGAGGATCAAAAGAGTTCCCACCTCCAAAGAGGGAGCTTCCCTCCGAAAATCACGAAAAACCTCCAAAAATTCGACCGTTTTTGAGTTTTCCGGATTTATATCAAAAACCATAATTCGGATTGAAAAAGTGTCAATGAATAAAATATTGCTCATAAAATTCTACATTTAAAATGTTATATTAATAATTTGCGTAATTGTTACTGATTTCCCGTAAAAAGTGCTCGAAAATAGGCCTAAAATGGACCTCTTGGCCAAAAATTTTCGTTGCGCGGTTTTGGTAACGATTATTTCAAAACAGGTTGATTTTACGGGGGTATCGAAGAGGAAAAAAGTTGTAGAGCAAATCCTGCTCTGTAATAATCACTTATTATATTTTAAGTTAATTGTTTGAGTTTTTTCAAAATTTGAGTTTTCCCGATTTTGATTCGACGTTTTTGCACGGTAGTCTGGCAATTAAATGGATTTTTTAATGATAAAAATATCGATATCCTGAAATTTCTTTCTGAAAACGCATTTAAAATAACGAGCTGTAATTGAATACGAAAAGTTACATCCTCCAAAGAGGGAGCTTCCTCTTATATTTACCGAAAACCACCCAAAATTTGACTTTTTTTCAGTTTTTCGCTTACAACGTAGAAACTATTACTCAAATTGAAAAGATGTTCAAAAACAAAATATTCCTTATAAAATTCTTCATTAAAAATGTTCTATTCATAATTTGCGTAATTGCGTTAATTTTCTCTAAAAAAGCCCTCAAAGTAGAGGATGCCGCGTTGACAACAGGGGTGTTTCTAGAGGTTTCGACAAATATCTCAAAACCTATCAACTAGCGCCCAATATTTCTTCATATATCGTAAAGAACAGGATTTTTGCTATTGGCTAATTATAATTTACTTTATTTTAACTTAGGATATTACATTTTTTTTGGCGCTTAAAGTTGAGCATTTTTTTCGCGATTGCACATTGTACGCATAAAACTTCGTTCAATTTTGGACTTACTACCTGCTCAGGGATTTGTAATCCTTTTATATTTAAGAATGCATTCGTAACTAATCTTAGAAAGATAAATAATATTTTTTTTCAATATTAATTTTTGAAATATATATTTAAGTAGATTTTTTTTATAATATTTATTTCAAATATAATACTTCTAAAATATAATTTTGTCATATTTTTTTATTTTCGTACTAATACACATTAATTTCTTTAGTTTATAATGAATTAGTAAAAAAAATATATTTTGATTAAAAAATGTTGGAAATTTTAAATATTATTTATAATTCTCGCATAGAAACTGAGAGACCTGAACTTGTTGTCGAATGCCATGATACCTGCGCGCTTACAGTTATAAACCCTTGAGCTAAGGGACTAGTTGCCTTTTTCATACAATAGACTTGGATTTTTTTTGAAAAGATAGTTTTACAATCTTTTCAAGAATTCGTAAACAATAAAATGTTAACGTAATTATTTCGTCTTCCTTAGGTCTTTCAAATTTTTATTTATGACTTACAAAAACTGCATACTGTTTTATTTACAAAATATGCGGAAACCACTGTATTGAAACCTTTTGTAGAATAAAGTAAATACTTATGTTCATTCACGCCCAGACAAAATATTTTTTTTATTTATAAAAGAATTGTGAATATTCTTGGATTTACCATTAACGATACAAATGTTCATGAGTACATTTTTTAACCGCTTTTGGTAAATTATTTTCAACATATTGAATAAAAAAATATTAGGTGAAAAAAAATCAAATATAATAATAATTATTACCTAATTTTTCTCTAGGATTTTTATAAAATCATTTACTTTCATATTCTTATAAATTTAAAAAACTTAAGAAATATATTATACATTAAAACTTTATATATAGCATTAATTTTTATATTTCTCGAAGATATAAAAAAATATAAAAATAAAATAGAAATAAAAATATAAAAATAAAAATTATAACAATAGGATTATTATAGCTTAGATTACATTTTATATTTTTTTTTATTTATTAAAACCTTCAATTAGCTTCAAATTAAAGAATTAAGCAAAATAATAATAATTTGACTTAACCAAATAGCAATATAACGTTTATTAAAAAAATCACCAATTCTTTCTTTTGAATAATTAAATTAAAATAATTTATTTTTTTATGTGAAATATTTTCGATTTTTTCGGAAGTTACAAAGAAACCAACAGAAGATTTTATTGCCTACAATATTCGTCTTTGTTATGGTTGTAAAGATATCTTTTGGAAACGCCTTTTAAAGTGAATAGACTAATATAACAATGAGCGGGTACTGCGTAGAATGTCCAAAATTGAACGAAGTTTTATGCGTACAATGTGCAATCGCGAAAAAAATGCTCAACTTTAAGCGCCAAAAAAAATGTAATATCCTAAGTTAAAATAAAGTAAATTATAATTAGCCAATAGCAAAAATCCTGTTCTTTACGATATATGAAGAAATATTGGGCGCTAGTTGATAGGTTTTGAGATATTTGTCGAAACCTCTAGAAACACCCCTGTTGTCAACGCGGCATCCTCTACTTTGAGGGCTTTTTTAGAGAAAATTAACGCAATTACGCAAATTATGAATAGAACATTTTTAATGAAGAATTTTATAAGGAATATTTTGTTTTTGAACATCTTTTCAATTTGAGTAATAGTTTCTACGTTGTAAGCGAAAAACTGAAAAAAAGTCAAATTTTGGGTGGTTTTCGGTAAATATAAGAGGAAGCTCCCTCTTTGGAGGATGTAACTTTTCGTATTCAATTACAGCTCGTTATTTTAAATGCGTTTTCAGAAAGAAATTTCAGGATATCGATATTTTTATCATTAAAAAATCCATTTAATTGCCAGACTACCGTGCAAAAACGTCGAATCAAAATCGGGAAAACTCAAATTTTGAAAAAACTCAAACAATTAACTTAAAATATAATAAGTGATTATTACAGAGCAGGATTTGCTCTACAACTTTTTTCCTCTTCGATACCCCCGTAAAATCAACCTGTTTTGAAATAATCGTTACCAAAACCGCGCAACGAAAATTTTTGGCCAAGAGGTCCATTTTAGGCCTATTTTCGAGCACTTTTTACGGGAAATCAGTAACAATTACGCAAATTATTAATATAACATTTTAAATGTAGAATTTTATGAGCAATATTTTATTCATTGACACTTTTTCAATCCGAATTATGGTTTTTGATATAAATCCGGAAAACTCAAAAACGGTCGAATTTTTGGAGGTTTTTCGTGATTTTCGGAGGGAAGCTCCCTCTTTGGAGGTGGGAACTCTTTTGATCCTCGTTCAACTCGTTATGTAGAATATATTTCCAGAAAGAAATTTCACGATATAAAAAAATCATCAAAAACGTCTAATTTTACCGGAGTAGTCGTAAAGTTTCGTATTATAATTTTTAGAACCGAACGAAACCGATTCTACGATTTTCACGCTTGATTTAAGCTAAATATAAAGTATTCATAGTGGGAATTTGTAAATCTTATGATGTATATATTCTTAAGTCACAATGAATGACTCCATATAAGATATTCTTGTATTGTTTTCAGATCCTTTTGAAGTCATATTTTTTTTTTATTTTATTTTAATTTTCTTCTTTTTTAACATAAGTCGATAGAAACGATTGTTCTAATTTGATATTTGCTGCTATTTTCATCGGCTTTCTCTTTAGTTTTCTGCTCCCTTTATTTTGCGTTAGCGGTTCATCCGCGCATATAATAACGTGTTCTCATTACCCCTGCCTTTACCTAACCGTTCGGTCATGGTCGCTTTACTTATATTTACTTTTACATAAATTCATAATCATGTCATTTTAAATAGACCCGCAACAGTTATTAGTGTTAAACTAGCACGTGTAACATATATACATAAATATATATATATATATATATATATATATATATATATATATATATATATATATATATATATATATACATTACTATTCGCAATTTTCCTCTTTCTTACACATTGTACGGTTTCCACATTTCGTATATATTGCGGTAGGTAATGCCGGGACTACCGTTCTTTTCGCATGATTTATTTTTTGCTATTACAGCGCAAAAACTGTATTGCTAAACGTCAAAAATTGTTGTGTTTCACTTTCTTTCGTATATTCCTATTACATCGTACATAAGTTTTAGCACGAAATGGAAGAAAAGGCTCGTCCTTAATGTCGGTACAAGATGACGTTGCTTATCTTTGTGTATTTTACCAATTGAAACATCGAAATCCGTAAACTGTTCCGTAAACATTTCCTGAAAGCAATCGTTATTTCTCTTATGTTTCAGATCTTTCGTTTCCAAAAATAAATAGAAATCACAATGAGAAAAAAAATATAAAAGTCTTGTATATTCGCAATAAATAAATATTTCTATAGTAGGATAATTTCTCAAAATATTTTTTAACGTTTAGTTCCGATATAGAAAATTTAATTTATCATTAAATCATAAATAGTTATAGTTTTTTATTTATAAATTATATATATATATATATATATATATATATATATATATATATATATATATATATATATATATATACTCGTACAATGTATCGTCAAAGGTTATTCGAAGCGTGATATAAAAAGCGACGATCTAAAAAAAAATACTGGAATCTTTCCGAAAATTTTCCGTTTCATACAAACTAATGAAGCGGAACATGGAAAAAAAAGCAGAATGGCTTTATACAGGGCAATTTTTGGTTTTTGATTCGACGTACGCAAGCTTGCGTGTTTAATTTTTTTCCAATATTTAACCAATAATCAACATATATAATATTTTTAATTTAAAATTAATATATATATATATATATATATATATATATATATATATATATTTAACAATATATTAAAATATTTAAGTATGTACAAACAACAAAATACAATCGCGTATCGTGTTGCTAAATATTCGAACAATTGTCTTTCATTGACCGTTTCACATGCGATTATTGAATTATTTACCGAAACGTGAGAATTCTGATACTTTTGTATATATCCTTATATTATATTCGATCACTCAAACATACAGCCGAGTTATTTAATGCGACCGTGACTCCGCTTAATTCGGCCAATGTCGAATTTGCAATTAAATTGATAATTGGTGCTCTTGCTGCTTCGCCTGACTGCATATTCAAGCACCATCAAAAACACCAAGCACTTTGCACATTGCATTCGTGTGTCACATTGCTACAAAACATATTATTATCGTGCTTTAGAATTGTTCTATTTATAATTTGTTAACGTTTGTCCGATTACATAATATATATATATATATATATATATATATATATATATATATATATATATGTGTGTGTGTGTGTGTATTCGTTAATTATAAATTGTTTGTTTTTTCTTTGTGTCAGATTATGATTCGGTTTTCGCGGTTAACCTATATTTATACCGCAATGTACACAATAGATTTCAAACTATTTATCGGTTTGTAAAGTGTTGATAATTGTGATTGCGTTACGATTATTTTTTAAAATTCTATATTACAAATTATTTTATATTTATTTTTATTCAAAAATTATATAATGATTATCGTTTAACGAAAATTTTCACAAATAGAATTTGTCATACATCATAATAGCAGTATACGTGTGAAATAATTTATAATTTTCCTTGAATATTTTTGGATTACTGTTCCAATATTGAAGTACCGGAACCCCGTAGCTTTTGCTCATTAGTTCAACACCATCGTTAAGTCAGCCAGTGGAGAGTTTTTCCATTTTCCGCCTTTTTTTTTACGTTCCACCCTCGCCCACATCAATTTCTCTAGCTCAGTTATCGTCAATCTTTTTGAAAATGAAACGTTATTTTTTTTTTTTTTTGTATTATACGTAACTGTTATTACACAACGAAATTAATCGAATTCAGAAATAGTCATACAATTACATTTAATTTATAAAAAAAATAATTATAATAAATATTTGAATTATTATAAGATTATTTTTTTCTTTATATGAAATAACGATTGAGAATCACTACTTTGACCACTCGAAACGTGTGTACTTTTTTATTGTTATTTTAGAAGTGCATAATTTTTTCTCCTTGTTCACGTCCGTAACCACCTAGCCTCTTTTTATTATTATCGCAAGTGTATTATATTTACACAATGTATGTAAAGTTCATGGGGATTGTTGACACGCTAGCCCACATCTAGCGTATATACGATTATTATTATACAATGCGTGCATAATCGCATTTTCACGCCCACGTGAATAAATAAATAAACAAATAAATAGAGTTATCATACCACAGTTTTCACTCACAACATACGCTAATCGTTTCGTTCTTCCACGATCTAAGAAAATTAAATAAATAAATAAATCGTTCAATTTTTGTAACGTTTTGCATTTTCAATTAATTCGCTCGAATCGGTATCTGATTTACGTTGCACGTTACATTCAAGTCGTACTACTACTACATTTTAGATGCGTTCATTCATTTCTATCGCTTCATTAAGTATAAACGCTCGTTGAAAACTCGTACGTCGGTTATGTTGTTATATTGTAAACTCGGTTGTAGCTCGTTGAGCATGAAGAGTGAAGTCGTTATGTAATTGATTTGATATATATATATATATATATATATATATATATATATATATACGATTGTTTTACAAATTGCTACTAATTTCGTGTAATTTGATGTAAATAACGGTGGTGCTTTGAAAAGCTTAACGTGTTCGTGTCGAGCAGATACGTTGAAAGCTTTGAATTGCGTATTTTTATTAATTAAAAGATGTAACGTTTTCGTTGTATAAAATTTTGTAATATAATCGTACGGTTTAATAAATCGTATTTTATTTTTTTGCCGTGATAAATGTTTTAACAGTTTAATTATACTACCGATTCTATATATAATCTTCAAATATTATGATTGCGCTCGTATATAACGATATTTTCGACATAAAAATATTAAAAATTGAAAATGTAGGTATTGTTTTAAATTTATATTATATCAGAGTTTCTTATCCTATGGGTCGTTAAAGAGACCAGAATAGATTACCATATACAGTAATTATTTATAAGACAGATTGTTTTTATTACTATATTTTTTAGAGAACCTGAGAAGTTGAAGGAATTGTTTTTGAAATTGATCTAAAGTCACATATTTGATCTCATAGTAAATTTTGATTTGTGGATTATAAAATTATGTTTTCTTAAGCATAATATATGTATTTTTCAGATTTTTTTACAACAGGCATTATTTTTTAATTATCTATTTGTTTATATAAATTACCTATATCAATTAATAATTTTATGCTTTATATGACCATCCGTGATAATTTAAAATTCAACCGATAAGTAAAATTAATTTTCAATATTATATTATATATCTTGTTTATTAATAATTTATAAATTTACCTTATATTGTTAAATTGTTTTATTTAGATTTGATGTTATATTTAAAGTTACACACCAAACGAAACGTTTTTGTCAAACACAAAACCGCCGTGTCACACACTACCGTTTTACGACCGACAAAATCCTTTCTTTTCAGACCTCGTTCTACGAAACCGCAAATTTTAACTCGATCTATAAATTGTGTCGCGTCGTCGTGCGATTCTATTATTCTTTATTACGGGGCTTACCTCGATTCACAAAAAAAAAAAAACAACAACAACAAACAATGGTGAGCAAATTACGCGAATTACCTTAAAAACCTTTTGTGTCGGTCGATTCGATACTACGAGATTCGCACAATAAACAACTAATAATATATAACACTATTGTGATGCACTATTACATGTATGCGCTCTATAAGTTCTATTTATATTGTTGGATATTTATTTTAAGTATACATACAGTCGAGAACAATTTTAAATCGTAACATCTCGCTGACAAGCGTGCAAAAATGATTGATGCTCTTTTAAGTACAATGTGTCAGGACTAGAATTACGTTTAATAGAAAATTTCTGTAATATATAATATAATATGACGGAATAGATTATTTTGAATTATTTGCAATTTCGCATTAGATGGCATTATTAATTCATAAATTACGTCTATTAATTTAAACCAAGGTTACGAATTGAATTCGCATGTATGGAATTATTAATTGAAAAGGGATATAATAATTCAAAACGGATACTGTACGCTTTAGTTCTAATATCTATGGATAATAAATCAATGTTTTCATAATCATTTATTTAAAAATATTTATAGTTAGTTTTTAATCACTATTATAATTTTTTTATTATTATGTATATATTAATAATATATTTGTTTTTAGAGTTTTTGAATTTTCATTCCAAGAATCTATATATATATATATATATATATATATATATATATATATATATATATATATATATATATATATATATATATATATAAATTAAACATAGCAGTAATTATTCACTCTCATAAAAACTAAAGCATTATTCAAAGTTTTAAATATTTCGATTTTATCATAATTCTTTCATTACATAAATTTCTTATATTTAGATCCCATAACTTAAAACTTTGGTGTTTCTTTTTGTATGCATTTACGTTGAAGAAAAATCAGGTTAAATCCATTTTATTTTCAAGTTAAAAGAGACCACCAGGGAAATAGCCAAGATTCTCTTATGAATTGTTAGCGCATATTTCACTACTAGACCCGGACCCTTTAGCGTTTAACGTCGTATAACTTTTCCACTAGTGTGTCTAACTTGCTTATTCTCTCTTAACCACACATTTGTTACTAACCATTCCACCAATGTTGCCCTTCACCCACCGCCTCAGTAAATGTAAGTGCTGTTAAAGTTAACAACTTACTTTCGATTCTTGATTATATTCGGTTCCGTTATTAAAATAATTTAATGGTTCGCCGCCGCTGGTAAAACGATTATTATCAGTTGTAAATTTCGAATTTATATCATTTTACCGAGTTCGTGTGTGTGTGTGTTTGTGCGGTGCGTGTACGCGCGATAAAAGTTTTTCCCCGAATGGTGAACATCGAAGTTTTTGAAAGTGCTGAAAATTGTGCGAGTTCTTAAAGATATATACTTCCAGACACCACTTTCTTAAGCTGCTGCAACAATAGATAAAATCTTTCTAGAATGTTTTTGACCGTTTATCTCCGGATATCCTTTTCGGCGAAATATTCTTCCTTTCGCCGTTTTAAAATTATTATTTAATTTGTACTTTAAGAGTCTTGTTAGATCTCGGTATATATAATACATATATAATGTAAAAAACCAGCTCCATCTGAAACATAGCTTTTTTTATTTTTAAATTTACGAGTGTCACCATCTTAAACACGGCTAAAATTTTATTCGGGGATAAAATTCACCCCAAATACATCGTATTTTTATTTTTAAGTCGTATAACTTAATTACATCTTCATCCCTTCAATCCGGTCGGTTGTAAAGCGGGCAAAATTAGAAAGCGTGTACTTTTGGTTAACCAATAATTAATTTGAACTTCTGGAATTCAATTATTATGTACCACTTCGAAATTGACAAAAAACACGACAAACAATAAAATTTAAATATAAATATTACTTTTATTACAATTTATTTATTACATTACAGAATTTTATAAAAATTAACTTTAAATATACTTTAATATAAAATTATTACAAATTATATTATTTAATTGGTTTTAAATATCGTTTAACTATATAATTCATAACTGTATATATCTTAGTTCAATCAAATTATCTTATAATTTTTAAACCAATTTTACAAAATATGATTTATATTGGGTTTTGACTAATACGATATTATATTTTATATTTTATTTTTGTATTATTATATCTAAACCTATGCCAGAAAAAATGTTTTTTGCTTATTAAATCATACTCATTTTTTTTACACTAAACCATGACAACATGCAGTGAATTTGTCTCGGTAAATTCAGTTAGTCTAGCGGTTTATTAGATAAAATTCTATTCACATATGTCGTATTGTGGTTCACGTTTCGGTTGCTTCTGGTCACGCGCTCGACGTCCCCTGTCCTTTTTTTTAACTTTGCTGACCCTGACTTCTATGAGCCTTCGAATCTTTAACCTGACCCCGGAATTCCGGCATTTCTAAGCATTTTCCCAGGTGCTCGTCTGAAAACAGGTAACGGTGGTTTCCCGGAGGCTCTGTGGAACTTTTAATGGTCTTGCGTTTAGTTCACCTTACTTATATAAAAGGCCCATCGACCCACAGCTCCTCCCATCTCACGGCATTTGCAATTTATTTATCTTTTGACCATCTTCCACCGCGGTCTCAACTAACTACCGCCTTTTACGTGCTCCTTTTTAAAGGGGGTTGGATATTTTTTTTACGATCGCGACGGGTAATGGTGTTTACTTTTTATTAAAGGAAATTATTCTTCCCGCACGTACGTACGTTTTGTTTTGAGCCAACCGAAAAACTTAAGCGAACGTCTGCATTACGGTTGTGTTTATTTAGATTTCCTTTGGTAAAATTTTTAGATATAATATAATAAAGATCCGGCGAAAATTCATTTTCTTTTATCGTTTATTATTTTTATTTTTTTTCTATTATATATACACGTTCACGCAGTGATAACATTTTATTTATGTACCTATATTATATTTCTTTTAAACCAAAATTATTTTATAATATGTATATACAAAAAAAGAACTTTTTAAAAAACGCCTAAGTAAGTTTGCAACATCTCAATTGGATATTGGGAAGTGGTCGAAAAATCGATTGCAAGATTCCACCCCGACAAATAAACAAACCAAAAAACAGTGCATCTTAAATAAAAGTGTGTAAAAATATACTATTTTATGACTATTGTTTATAAAATGCTGCATAATCTTTTCTTTCAGCATAATAGTATTATTATTTTTTATCTATTTTCGTATTTCTAAATCTAGAAGTCTTGGAAAAAATATTTTTATCCAACATTTCACATTCAAGTCTGTTTTTATGATATAAATCGTGTACTATCATCGGAAGACTTTTCTCGTCGATCGTCATGATGAGATCAATTTTTTCAGATACATCCTCCCATTACTCACTAAAACTCCTTTTGTTTCGAGACATCCCTTACCTCCGCTTTCATCGTCTTTGCATTATTATTATTTTCTTTCTTTTTTTTTTTTGGGGGGGTATTTTCCTTTTTCCGTCGGCGATGTTTTCCGAGTTTTCTTCGCTGGATAGCTCGTTCGAGAAATGCACGTTGACAGATGTTTAGCCGCGCTTGTTTCTTCGGGGTGGCCGCGAACTTTAAGTGCCTCAAACTCTCGACCGCAGTGTACACCGTTGAAATTTATGGATCGTGCTTTCTTTTCTTGTAACTTTATTTTTCGACGGTATCCTTAATTAAATTCTCCGGGTGCCGTAAAGGCTTTCGATAAATAGAATGTGTCAAGTTTTTCCCGGCGAGAAAAATATCGGCGAAAAACTGATTCGCTCTTTTCCAACTCGGCGCCCCCCCCACCCCATACCGGTCGGATAATCGTAGTCTGCCCATCCCAGTCACGCTCACAATACTTTATTTTTATATTTTTACTTCGTTTTTTCAATAATCTTTTAAAACGTTACGTTTTGCTATTTTTATACCTTTTTTTATGGACAGTTGTGTTTTATTATTATTATTATTTTGTATTGGTAATTCATTGAAAAGTGCCAAGCGAAAAAAGGATCCGGATTAAATGTGTAAATAGACGGTAAATTGAATTTTTCAGACAATTGCGTCAATTGATATTTAAATACATTTTAATAATAGATTTTTTAAAATAATTTTCTTATAAATGAATTAAAATGTTAAATTAAAAAGAAAAACGTATTAATACCTTTTTTATATTATAATACAATTTTTTATTCATATTTTATATTATTTAGAAAAATATATCATTAAAATTCACTTTATTTCTTAAATGGTTGAATATTAATTATTTCCACATTTAATTTCGACTGTTTTCGCTTGAACCCATTAATTTTACCTTTTCTCTTCATCTGTTTTCATATTCAAATTTATGAAAACAGTCAAAGCATATAATTTATTGTAAACAACAATATCTAACCATTTTAAACGCATATTTTAATTAATTATTCCAAATACAACAGAATAAGACGTTTGTCTTCGATATTATATTATTTTGAATGAATACACGATTAAATGATGTGTTTTGTCTTATTATGAAATATATTTTACATAGTGTAATTTTACAAAATTTAGTGAATAGATATTGAAAGCACGAGTTCGTTAACGAGACGTTCTAAGAAATCCTTTTCGATTGCCTCTAATAGACAGAAGCGTGAGTTTGGTTTGAAAATATAGCTCTGACGTAGTTGGAATACCGAATTTTCCTCGTTTATTATTATATTGAGAAAACGGCAGTTTTGAACGAACAGGCGGATACAAAAGGGGGTTGTTCAATACGTGTATCGACTTTTCTTTATAAAAGTGCAAGAGACGATGTGAAAATAAAAGAAAAAAGTGCACATACATAATATCATTTGCATAACGGGGCTTCGCACGACTCACAAAAGAGTTATTCGCAGGTTTTATGACGTTGCAAGCAAATTGATATTAATGTCTATATATCGGGTAGTAAGTATTACGTAAGTCTTCTCTTTTATTTTATTTTTCTTCGTCATTTTATAAAGTATTGTATTTTGTAAGGATGTTAAACAGGAAATTGACGGTCGTTTGTGAACACGAAACGCGAGAGCGTTTTAAAATTTGTTCTCCGAGTGAAAAGCGCACTTAATAAAATAACGGCGAAAATGAAAGAAATGGAGACGAAATTGTCAGTAATTTAGTGCTTTTCATTAATGTTTTTGTCGTATTCGTTTTTCATCCCGGTTATAATACAGAAACTAGCAGATTTTTATATAACTATCTTTCATGACCTTTAGTCTTCCAACGTTAATAATGTTAGCGAAATATGAAAAAAAAATTCAACTATATATTTTTTCCAATTATATTAAGTACGATTTTCTGTAATTAAGCTTTATTTTATATCATATATTTTTTTATTTTTTATCATATTTTTAAATTTAATATCAATCAACGTTTGTATTTTTATATATGTGACTTTTTATCTCAGTTAAAGTGTATTGAGTGCAAATGTTGGCTGTTAATATGATTAAAGTCAAACATTGTTTAAAGCGATTTCGATCACATTAGCGGTTAATTTAATTGATTGCTCTTAAACAGTGGTGGATTTCGAAACCTTTTACGTCTATTAAAGTTATTTTGTATCAAGGTTTATTGCAAACTTAGTAAAAGTTCCGTGAAACATTTACTTAAACCATTTGTAATTACAATTGTATAATTTGATTTTTTTTCATAAAAAAATGGAATAATGCTTTTACTGCATACTTAGGTAAATTAATGAAGTTTTCATATCAATTCTATTTAACGATTCTATTTATCAATTTTATTCTATTTAACGATTATGATGTTATTTTTTAATATTTAGCCTTTTTAACTTAAAAATTATACCGTCTTTTAAAACTTTTAATTTTGCTCATAAATAATATAATATTACATTAATTCACATTTTTATTTTAGTATGTTTTAAAAATTTAATCTTTATAATTTTTTAAATCGAAAAGTCACACTTTAGATTTCAGCATTTATTTTCCATGATCGATATTTTTCTATTGAAATTTCACGGCACGTTTACCGAGCGAGCGTTTTCACGAAATTTTAAGGTTTCGTAAAAAGTAATTAAGCCTCAGCGTAATCAAACGGAATATCGATTAAGCGATCTTTTTCACACTGCGACGCTTTTAATAGCTCAATTTTCGTACCGTAAAAAATAATGTGACTCCGAGGGTTTGCCGACGCTCTTCTGCGAATAATACCGCAATTCCGTCGGCGCCGTTTAATCCCTTACAGCAACAATATTGCTCAAAACTAATGGCATAATACTAGCCTTTTTGTCTTATACTTTTTCTTCTTTTTTCTTCTCCTTTCATTGGACAGATTTGTAATTCACAATTTGTACCCTTATTATTATTGCAAATATAGCCAACCGATTTAGAAAACGCAACAGGTTACAGAACATTTGCCTCGCATTATAATGAAATAAACTCGCACATATTATGTTTAATGCATGTTAATACGACGCCGTTTAATATGTTCGCCGTATTCCGTTATTTTCCGCAACGCTTAATGTAAATATGGAGGTCAATTATTAACTTTTACTCATCGCCGGTTGCGTGTTTACGTTATGAATAAAAAAAATAAATAAATAAATAGACGTAACAGTGTTTTTTTTTTCATACACCTATAGCGTAATACTATCGCAAGATGCTCCGTATTGATTAACGGAGTTTCACGTTTTTCCATTATGAATATAATATAATATGTTGTCAATGTCAATATCGCATATGTATAAATATTGATTTTTTACGTTTGTATTGTTTCAGGTATGTCTTCACTGTGTGTTTATCTTATGTCATTGAGTCTGGTAACTATAATTTTATTTTTATTAATAAAATTATTTGACAGTCGTAGTTTTATGTTACATATATATTTAAAAAAAAATTCATACATAACACTAAAACTAATCGTGTGAAATAAAAATAACGTAAGGTATCATAAACCTTTAGTAAAAATCTCAATATTTTACATAGTATGTAATTGGATTACGTAAAACAAGAAATATATTTTGTTTGATTTCAAAAAAAAAAAAAAGATTTATTTCTTGAGAAACTTGCTAGATTTATGAAGACTAACACTGTTTGAAATTATTATGCTATTTAGCGATTTCTTTAGTACATAAATCTGTAATTATGTAATATAATTCAGTTGCGTAATTTATCTCTCGATAAAATATATTTTCTTCGTATTGATTTTTACTTTATTCTATTCATGTTTTTCATCTATTGAAAAATAGGTTTTCGTATCACGAAGTTATTTATATTAACCCTATAAATAAATTACATTATTTAATTTATAAATTTCCATTATACATTTATATTATATATTAAATTTCATTGTGTTTTTTTAAAGTAAATATTTTGTAAATAAATAAACTAATAATTAACAAGTAAAAAAAGATTTCAAAAAAAATTGAAATTTACATTCATAGTTTGATTTCTTTTATAAATTTATTATATTTATATAAAATGTTCAATTTATTAATTGCTTTTCATATAACAATTCGTATGATATTTATCTTCACGCCAGGATATCATATATAAAATATATTAATAATAAATATAATATACTTATTAAACATAGTTAAAGCACGTTATCCACATACTATTATATAATATAATATATATATAATAACGAATTGAGCTTTTAATCGCGTTCCACGTTTTAACTCTGCGCCAGCATATTTTCAGCAAGCAGACGTACCATCTGCTCTCCTTTCGGCCGCTAATTTCATTTCTCGTTCAGATTTTCACAGACACTAGTAAGGTTCTTCGCCCCAAAGCTCGAGCATAATAAAACGATCCTGAGAGCCCCGCACATTATTCACAACCAGAGTTATCCTTCGGCTCTACATAATGGGAAACGTTACGGCCGCTTTCCAGTTTCGTGCTAAAAACTAAAAGACGGTTATACTTCATCGTGCACTTGTCTCCCTTGTCACGCCGTCACGTGGTCACTATTGCCGCTATCGTCTGCTGAATATTCAAATATTTTATAGTAGTTTTTTAAATTTATTTTTAGTGTTTTATATTTTAATATTGTATAACTGCGAAGAATTATTCAACTAGGACAGAAATGGAGAACATTTTTTCTCTCGTACAGAATGCACTAACGAAAAATGTGTTAAATACGTGAACGATCTGATAATTAAAATTTGAAAATATGACAAAATGACAAAAATTTCTACGTTTCTATAAAAATATATACATTCCATACATAAAGTTCAAAAAAAATCAGACAATTACATGAAAGGCCGCACTTGATTCCTCATTTTTGTACATGAGAATGAAATTTTCGTTTATTTTAAAACATGATCATCTTCAAATAATATTTTTTATTTATTTATCTGCTTTATGTCTATCGTAATCCGAATATCATTATAATCACGATAGCCGCCGAAAGTTTTTAATCTTAATTTGTCATTCTAAGTCTCTAACGTATAACAAATTACTGCCATTATGATAAATTTGTCCTATAATTCAGATGTCCTTTAACACAGATTATTATGACATTCATAAATGTTGGATTATGTGATATATTTTTTTTGATAAAATATATTTGTCGATAGTCTAAAAAGTTAATTAATTTTTGAAATATAATTATTTTAATTTTTGACAAGGTTTTCTTATTATCATGTTTTATTTATTTTATTTTTTTGTTTTTTTTTTATAATTTCAGTTCAATTATAATAATAATTACTAGGTTAATCAAGTAACATAGAATATCAGATGATGAGACTCTAGAATATGTCATACATATTCATGTATCACTTCATTGTAAATTTGAAACTTGTTATATATTATTAAACTTAATATCGATACACTCTACATATAGTACTATAGGCAATTTTATGAATAATTTAATAAATTAAGATTGCATTCAAAATATTTTCTTTTTATTAACGAAATTTTATTATTTACGATATGATCGATTTTTTTTTCCGTTATTTATATGAAATGATATAACCGTTTTACCATACATATAATACTAACAAAGCTCCAATAGCCATCTTTATTCCGGGTACATCCTGGAAATGAGAATATTTTCATTCCAGACGAATACAATATTAACACGTTGCGACTTTTCTTTCTTATTGACATTTTTTTCCCTCTCTTTGGATATTGAAACGAGAAATGTCGGGAATTTCAAATAAGATTTGTTTCGTTCCCTTTATTTATTTTTATGCAGATCGGTTGATATTGAATTCCATTATTCCTTATTTCTATCGCGCTTTTGTTATGATATATATATATATATATATATATATATATATATATATATATATATATATATATATATATATATATGCAATTATTTTAAATCACAAATATATATTTTTCCCATTTCAATTTTATATTATCGAAGATGCTATTCAATATTTACCAACGACACATCTTTGAAAATTACTTTAAACGTATTCAAATGTATTCAATATCTTTAACGTTAACTTTTGCGCATATACTATGTTAGTTTATTCGACATATTTGCGCGTATGAATATTTTCCTTAGAATTCAAACTATGCTAATCTCAAATTACCATGACGAATAATATGGTGATATAATTATATTTTTCCTAGAATATTTTAATACGTATTTAAATAACATATTAAACCTATTATTATTTACTGATATTGAGATTCATGATTTTTATCGTTATTTATTTACAAATATTAATGTAATAATAATTATTACAATTTATATAATATGTTTATTATTATTTTTTATTACTAAATAAAATATTAAATAATTATAAAATTAAAATGAAATTTATATTTAAATCCTATTTTATTGTAAGTCATTCAAATTAATCAAAATCAAATTTTATATAATATCTTAGATAGAAATCCGTTCATTAATCATTTATTGTTTTTAAAGTAGCACATTGCCGCCTAATTAGTTGGTTTACTTTACTTAGTTAAAAAAAACTCTATTCTCGATTAGCGTCAATTAACGTTTAAAATCGAAAATAAAACATCCCCTCTGTTTCGGGTCAATGTACGTTTTGGAGTTAAGAACCACTTCCGGGCACACTACATGTTTATATATATATATATATATATATATATATATATATATATATATATATATATATATATATATATATATATATATATATATATATATATATATATATATATATGGTAATGTATTACATGTCTCCATTTTACGTTGCGGATCAATTAAATGCGATCCGATCCTGACGGCTGGTAGGACCCTTCAAATAGACATATCCTTAATTTCGGTCAGGGTTCTAATTTTATTTCTCGCATATAAAAGAGCTTTATCGCATTTAACGGCATTCGTAAATCTCTCGTTTTCGTTTTAACGTTTTCCTTACCACGTTGTCTGTACACTTTCTGTGCTCGCGTAACGCTTTCAGCGCTTTCCATAATAAAAGCTTTGCGTTTTTTTTCCTCTCACTTCGTGTTCTTCTAATGTTTCCTCTCTCATTCTTTCATACTTCGCCTCCTTTTTAATAGGCTTCTTTCTATTTAAGATGTGATCCATAATGAAGTTAGAAAAAAAATATATACTCGACAAGCTCGTTTCTCGACTTAAGTAAAGTTTTATTATCGCTTATCTACTTATGATACAGCCTTATATTATTTAATATTATGCCTATGAAAACATCGATAAAAAACGTTTTACGTTCGATTAATATACTTTTACTCGCTTGAATTTTTTATTGAGTCATCATTTTTACGATTTTGTACTACAGTAATGAGGTTGTTAAAATGTGTCAGTTTTCACTTGTTTAAGATCTATATATTATATAAAGCATAATTCGATTTATGAAGTATTGGTAATTTCGCTTATACTTTTAGTTAATTATAAATTTGTACAGTACTCTAAAAATTAAAATATTTACATTTGAATCAAACTGAAATTCAATAAATATATTACCGATTAAGCTATCAATTGTATCACAATGTTAAATGTAATTTCATTTACAACACATTTTCAGTTGTAATATGTTTCAATCATTTCAAGGTACACTTACTATATATATATATATATATATATATATATATATATATATATATATATATATATATATATAATATTATAGTTGTAAAATCTTCAATCATAACTCGAATAATGTTCGTGTCATAGAAAATGACGTTATGTTAATAATAAATGAATTCAATCAACTCAAACCAGTTGATGTCGTATTCGTCGTATAAATGTTGTATATTCTATCATATGAAATTTGTGACCTCTGAGCTTGTCAAAATTGACATTTTATTTATGCATGCTATTAGAATAACCATATCTCTGCAGCATTTTGAATATTACTCACTTCATGAATTAAGATTTTTTTCAATTTCAATATTATCATATAATACATATTGTATTAAATTCAATAATAAATAACACATACACGGACTACCAATTAAATAAAACGAGATTCCATTATGTTCTGGTAAACATAGAAGGGTCGCGCAATGGCACTTCAAGCAACAGTCGTAATAATATTATTTAGAATGTTGTGTAAGGAAAGTTTTATTTAGAAGTGTAAGAAACTATCCAGATGTCGTTCAGTATAATGTAAAATTTAGTAAATTATTGCTTAATTATAATCGTATCTTTGGTTTTAAAACAGTTGACGTCCAAATTCATGTTTATATATAGAAGTATAATAAATGTTTAAAACGTACACCAATATGATACGAAATATCAACGAAATGTTCAGTTTTCTCCATTGCAAATAGTATTATTATAATCATAGTAGAAAGCATCTTACAGTTGCGATTTGTCTACCTCAGAGGTTTTCAATGTATGTTCTGCTAGCATTGTCAATACTGTTCAAGATTACTTTATACACTAACAAAGGTGTATCTGTTTGTTCTTTCATTTGTTTATTACACATATTGAGTAAAGTAAAAAAGGGTGATTATTTAAAGTCATGCTGGCGCATAGCTTGTATGTACAGTATTTGACCTTTTCTTTTTACATATGGTATACAATAATATTTGTGTTGTTGAGATATATGTATATGCTTTCTTTTTTTTTTTGTAATAAGCATTTTTATCTATATATGTATTTTCAATTATATTATATATTAATTTGATTCTACATTTCAAATTCATATTTTTTTTTAATTTTTCACTATAAAATTCGTGACATTAATTAATAGTGGCATATTGTTAAATCTATAAAATGTGTAATGCTATGTTTGAACTTATATTTAATTTAAAAATACATTCTGCATACAAAATGAATTGAAAATTTCTGTTTTATATACTCTTATAAAGCATGGTTTTTCGTTTCGCAAGAGTCTCTACTGCTGCGAATGGAATGAAAATAGAAAAAGGCGAATAACCTTCGTCTCGTTTATATATATATATAAGGCACGTTGAGTTCTTGAAAATAGCGGCAAATCCCGGAACTTATTGGCGGTTGCATCGAGGGTTTGCACTGTCAGGATGTGTAATGATGGATGGGAATACACTTGGTGGATTCTCTGAAGCCATTTTTATTTATTGTTGTGCCGCCAGGGCGGCTACCTGTCAAATCAATCTTCTCAGACGACCGCCACCTGGGTACCTTTTTTACGACTCTTATTTTTTTTTCTGTGTGACAACGAAACGTTATTTATCGTCGTCTTTGTCAGCGTTATTATCGTCATCGACGTGAAGAACCGCATTTTGCACAAAACTTGTGTGCAAATCATGAACATAAACATATCAACAATACGTCATAAAAATACTGATTGGCACTACTGTCTGTGGTTGGAAGCTTTGGTATCTTTTTTGACTTTCTCGACATCGCTGTGGTCTCATAAAATGACAATGTCAATACACCATCATTCACACACGTATTTCGAAATATCTACTCTATCGTTACTTAATATATTTATTTCAGTGAAAAAATTATATATATTCTTAGAATTAAAAATAATCGTAAATGTCCGCGATAAGTTCAAATAATCATGTGTTATATTTTTTTTTTATTTTTAAGACACTAAAAATAAAACACGATGTCATTTCACAATAGAACAGTTGTGGCATTTAGATAATTATCTAAAATTAAGTTCTCACTTCTCAATTGCTTCAGAATTAGAATTTCCTAAGAGAGCAGCGTTACATAAAAATTGTAATGCAATAATTTGTTTAATAATAAAATCGTCATTACATCTATTGCTATTTTTTTTTAAATATCCATGCATATCAGAATCATTACGTTCTCATTTCTTTAGAAAATAATTATAAACTCACTCATGTTTCAATGACACGCTCTTCTCAATACCGGTTGTACTGCATTGCTTTCTGATCATTGTACCGTTTTCTTCCTTCCTGTACAACTGTAGTTGTTTCATCTTCAAGTTTACAATCTTTAAAGGCATTCCGTTTATTTTAAATACGTATATATGTGAGTACATTTTCGTGTTTATGACGAACAAAATATTTTTAAGTAATTGTTCATCATCATTCGATCGTTTATGATATTTTGTACAAAAATCAGGCGTCGAAATGTTATATAAGTAATTAATATAGTATATAAATTTATACTCTTTATTACAATATACATAGTAATTTGAAAATAGACATTACTTAGGTTTTATACATTTTCTTTGTCTCGTAAAACACAATTAATCTTCTGTAATTGAATTTCACCGGAAACTTTGCAATTTATAATCGCAAATTCAATCACACGCACACGAAGTCAGGTGAAACTACGGGATTTTCTTATCGAATTTTCACCAATAGCAGTTTTCCACTAGCGTCTTCGACATTTTCACCGAAAGTTTTAAACGGATTTCGTAGCTCTTCACGTTCACACACCGTGAAAATTTATATTACATATTATATTCGTCTCTTTTTCTGTATACGAAAATATTTACATACATGAATCTATTTATTTTTACTTTGACGACAAACACCTCATCACTAGAAAACTGTCTAAATATCGTTTATGAAATATATCAATATGTCATTTTTGACTAAATAAAAAAAAATGTTGGAAAATATTAAATGTTCAAATTTATCTATCGTAAATATCGTTCATTAGAAAATAAAGTGGAATAACTAAATTTACCATAATAACACCTTTTATTGACTGTCGATGTGATTTCTTTCTATTATAGAATTGACCACAATCGATATTTTGTATAAACGTTCAAATCCCACAATTCACCGGTGTTAATACTTTTCATAATAGATACTGTCATTCAAAATATGAATATGTATTTGTGTACACAGGTTTTAGGTCATTTTTGTCATATATTTTTTTAATGGTTTCAAAGAAAAAAAAACAAACAAACGGCAACTATCTATGTAATGACCAATTTTTAATATAATTTTTAGTTTATAACTAATATTTATCTATTACAAATTTATTTTTAAATATAAGAAATAATACAATACCTAGATTTTATGTCTACCTTCAATTTATCATTTGACCTTCACTCGTATAAATATTACACGAAATATAAATTGTAACTGAAGCCTGATCACGATTATATATACCAAAATTGAAGATCGTATATTTCTTATACTCTGGATCCAGAGTTCATAATCTGTAAACGTTTATTGTTGTTTCTTTAACTGTCAAAATCGTAGTTGAATTATGAAAAAGTTAACGTAACGAATATTTCTTTATATACTTCATAGAAAATATCTTTCAGAAACCCGCATTCATTACATTACTCCTCTATTGTAAGTTTTTTAATGAATATTTTGAATATATAATAATTTGAACTGGTTTTTATTACTGTAAAAATGATCTAAACTTTTTTTTTGTTTTCAAATAGTTATATGTTTTAGTTTAAATCAATATTATTTTGAATTTGCGATTTCTTTTCATTTTTTGTATTATGAAAAAAGTATATATAGAAAGTGAAAATCAGTACCATTTCTTTTTTCGCAAACAAACTGCTACGATAATTTTCGAACACCCTTCGTTTTTTTTAAACGAGACGCGAATTTATTTAAGGGCTACAACAACACTTTACGATTCATAAAGGAAGAACGATTTTTCGCATTTTTCACTGGCTGAGCTGCAAGCTGTATACACACACACACACACACACACACACACACACACACACACATATATATATATATATATATATACAAAAATGTGTATTTTTCGCAGTGTTAGCGGTGACGAGTATTTACCCTTAGCGCTTCGCCGATAACTTCTCACCCTTCGTTCTCAGAACGTACGAAGGGATGAATCTCATCCCTTCCCGGTACTCCTTTTTTTCTGTAAAGAGGAACCAACCACCCCTTACTTCTTTTCGCATTCAAATAAATATTTAACGCGCCTTATGACAGGCATCGCGGATTTTGTTCGGCCCTTCGTCTACATTTTTTCCATTTTCCATTCTAGCAACATCCGCTTTCTCATATAATATTATTCTTCTTCTTCTTCGTCGTCGTCCTAGGAATGACACGCAAATATTAATTCAGACCCGCCATTGCGATATTCCATTGTCGGGAGTTTATTATGATTGATGAGATACGGTTCGGTTGTCGATTTTGAACGTAATGTAGCGGGTATCGCCGTATACCATTCTGATGAAATTATTTATGCCAATTTCCCTTTTTTTCCGACGAATATATCAATATTCATATCGATACGTTGCATGTAAACGTGTCCAGTAATGTTTATAAATAAATAGCTAAACCAGTTTTATATGATTAAAATAAATATTCATTGATGTAACAAATTCAATTCGAATTAATAAATTTTCAAGTACGATTTGCACTTAGTGATTAACTTAATACATATGAATGTCATTAATCGAATTTTAATAAATACCCATACCCAACTATATCAATTTTATATTATATACTAAAATTTATATTTATATTATTAAATGTATAATAATTAAAAAAATACATTTTTAACATTCCTTCAACGTATATATATATTTTTCTATTCATCCAGAAAAGCTATAGATAGTAGTGTAATATTACATTACGTGTTTTGTAAGAGAATTTTCGTAATTTCAGTAATTTTCCCGTATGAGCAAAAAGACCTCTCGCTTTTCATCATCATATTAAAGAACATTTCTCTGAAAATTTCTGAAGTTCTGCCGTTTTATTGTATATTATATTATATTATACGACCGTGATTATATTATGTGCATAATGAAGAGGACGACGTACAAAGTATTCTCATCGACCAAAACGGTACGCAACCATCATCAGTGGAAGCTACTTCCTGCCATTAATGTATTGGATGGCCAGCTTCTTTTGGCGCATGCACCCTTCTTCATTGTTGTTCTGTTTACTTAATTGCTTTGTTACTTCGGACCTTTTGTTTCGACCGAGGCCGTCTTTTTGAATTCCTGACCCGAAAAAAAAAACCCTCCGCTGCAAATTACTTCCACGAAACAACCTTTTAGGGTTTTGAATCTGAAAGAAATTTTCCGTATGTCTCGCGCGACATTTCGGAAACTATTATATTAATATTAGAATGATTACAGATCTTAATATAATGCATATATATATTTTCAATTTTTTTACGTAATTTATATACTTTGTAATAAAACAAACAAATATAAATTACACATACTATATTATGCAACAAATTTTGATGAGCTATTTTTTACATTAAATATGCGTATATTATCAAAATTTTCAGTATTTAAATAGAAAGTTTTCATTACTTATTCATCAAGAATTTCATCTAAAAAAATTAAGCTCATTCTGAAGCGAGTACCAAATACCATATTTTCATCTTCTCCATATTGTACTTTGAAAATTTAATATGGTGCGAAAGAGTTTTGTATACACAATTGTACGCAAACTTTGTAACTAACGACCTTATAAGGCGGCCTAACGAAAATTGAGAACTTAAACTTCACCCTTTAACCTTTCTTAAAGTTCACAGTAGAAAATTCAATAATTGCCATATATTACTAAGTTGAAATTCGTGTCCTTTTACGAAATTTAACTCACAGTTCTTTCGAGCGAAAACGTACGTTTTCACATTATCTAAAAGCATTTTATCTTCGACATTATCGTCAGGAACAGAAACCAGGAATATTGCACGCGTATTTATTTTTTTATTTTCTCTCCTTTTTTTTTAGGTCGCAGTTTGATATATTCGTTGTAAAACTGTTCTCAGAAGAGACGGACGTCTCTCGTTATTATTAACTCTCTTTGTGAAGTATCTCGGTAATTAACATTCTTTTCATAGGATCTTTTCGTTAATTACAACGTGAACGTCAGCACACCGTAATTTATCTTGCCGAATTAATCAGTCGGAGTTTTTGACAAAAACGAAATTTAGTCAGTGAAACGAAAAACTTTTTTGTTCAATTTAAATTTCAAATCATACATAGAGGTTGCTGTCGTCGAAGAAAAATCAATAACACAGCAAGGGCTCCATGTGCTGTCGTCACCGTTGTCGAACGCCTATTTGGGTAATCAAATTGAACAGCCTTCAGTCACTTGAAGTCTCCTCTCGGATTCTATTTTTCTTGTGCTTTTGGATAACGCACGTATGACGATTTTCAAGCGGCTTGTTCACGTTGGAACAACATAACGTAGGCCGATGTTTACTCACGTATACGTAATATATGTTGACTTGCTTCTCTTCAAAAAAGAAAAAAAAGTAACAATATTTTCTCAAAGAATGAAGTTCTTTATTCAGTGTACATTATCGATCCTAGTGCCAACACGATGGTGGTATAGACATTATTTTATTGACCATTGTTGCCGCTTCTGAGAGGGACCGTTCGCGTGTTGGAGACTTAACTCGTTGAGCATCCAAGGTAAACTTGATCCGGAGCCCTGGGTATCACCGTATGCGGATTCCTATCTCCGTGTAAATAAGAATCGAAGAATCTTTATTTAACTTCGTAAGTAAGATATATTGTCTTAAGCGGCGTATGCGAACTTTCAGAAAGAAAAACACAGAGGGATGTCGCCCGACACCGCAAAGCCTTTTCTTGCGGCAAATCAATAATTCAACGGATTCCACATTCGTTACCCTCGGGGTTCTCTGCCCGCAAGAAAACGGTTTTCCATCGCCGCTTTTCCGAGTTATGATAGAGTTGACCATAAAATATAGATATTCTCATAAATATGATCGGCTCTCCCTCTTTTTTTTTTATTTTGAAACTTGTCCGACCTCTCGAATCCCGCTCGTTTTCGATACCATTATTCATATATCACAAAAATACCATAGACTTATATTCAAATAAAGTTTGAGATTGTATACGAGTACTTCAACAAATCATTAGTTAAAATATCTAATATAAACATACAGTTGTACAACCTTTTTTTCCATTATTCTCATTCATCATAATCAAAAACATGCACTATATAATTTTCGACGATAAAATAGTACAGTGTTTCGCAATTAGTGTAATAATGGTGAATGATTTAATCACGTTGTAAGTGCATCGCGATACTGCAAATGCGAATGAAGCAGCTTTGTAAACCACCGCAGACAGTTTTTTTTTCTTTCTTTGTTTTTCCGCTTTTTATTTTTCAACTTCAACTTATCTCAAATTGCAGTCGGATGCTTCGTTCATAATAAACATTCTCAAACTTAAACCTAATCTAAATAAGTATCTCGTGTATTTACGTTTCATTTACAAAGTTTGAAAAATAAATCAATTTTGTTAAGTACTGCTGCATTGAATATATAATAACAGTGTTCTACTGTTCATATATCTAAATTAACGTCTTTTTACACAATCTTCATCGTTTTCTTGTATCATATCAATTCCTCTTTATGTATACTTTCACTATAGAGCAATTCTTATCATCGTCATTATTTATCAAATAGAAAATGTAAATATTTCAATATGTACTTTGACCATCCATTATTATTTTTTTCAAAGAAGTACATATTGAATACTTAATAATATATTTAAATAAATAATATATAAACACATAAAATAATTAGTAATACGGAAAATTAACAAATATATTCGATGTTAACTGCATCGAACAGGCAATTGAATCACTTTACAACCTACCTATTGAAACTTGGCTTTGCCGTTAACCATTAACCATTTATTTCACATATAAATAAAACAGAATAAAAATTATTTTATACGAAATTCTATCTATATCCAGTTTGTAAGTTGGGATTTAACAGCGTTTACAGTTATTACTATATATATATATATATATATATATATATATATATATATATATATATATATATATATATACACTCCCATTCGTACCGTTAGAATGATGAAACACTGCAAAACTTCCGAGTTCCGTATAAGCTATTATTATTACATATATATATATATATATATATATATATATATATATATATATATATATATATATAATCGTGAGAGTTGCAATTACATGTTTTGATTATATTATGATATTCCGTTTGTTGTGCACGCGCCGTTTACCGAACGTATTGTGTTCGCTTTTTTTATCGTTCATCTCGAAGGTTCAACCCATTGTTGGTTACAGTGGTCTCCATCGTCGGCTGACTGCCGCCGAGGGTTCGTCTTCCACGCCCACGTCATTATGTCAAAACGCGTCCGTTGTGCAGGTGCATCCAGATTTTTATTTTCGCCGATCGTTAATGCAATGCATTTTACGATATCGCCATATTATAAAAAAAACGAATATATATATATATATATATATATATATATAAGTAAAAAATCGATCGTGTAAAACGAACGAGATGCGTGCAAACTCGATATTTTATAAATTGCATACTGCGCGATACATATTTGATATATCGGCTCTAGGCGCTTTTCATAAGCTCGAAATAAAATTTCCGGTAGCATTTCGAACGTTTCGAATCGGTAAATATAATAGATTCAGTTCGGTCAGCAAATAGTTCTATATTCTACTGCTTTCCATGTGCGGAAAATGTACGTAGTTCTTCGATTTTTCGCGATTTTGTTACTTTTTTTTTATCATACACCAACTTCTGTGATGCACAAAATTTAAAAGATTTTTATTTGTCGATAGTTTTTACTTTGTATATTTTATTATATATTATGACATAAAAATAACAGTTAAGTTAAAATTTTGCATACTTGTTCATTCTCGATGACAATACACAAATCAATTAATTATATTTTAATATGATTTAGGTTATTAAGAATATAAACGTCTTTCCAGTATCTACGTAATATATCTGACACCGGATAACCCGAATTTATCCAGTATAATGTTGTAGAATAGATAGATGTAAAAAAAATCTTTGAGAAAAGCGTCTCAATAATGTCGTACCCCCCAAGTGACAAATGTAACTCTTCGCTTCGACAAACATTTGTAGAAAACAAGAAGCTTCGTTTTTTTTACAGTATTTTCGCATTTCCTTTCATTTGATATTTTATTTTTACTATCTTCTTTCGCGAAGGCAGCTATCACCGTTACTACGCTCGCGATATTCCTTTTTATTCCGGTTCTTTTGATTTTATTTATTTCTTGTTCTTATTTCTTTGTCTTTTTTTCTGTCCTTTTTACCTTCTTTCGAAGTCAGAAATAAGTAAACTTAGCGTCTCTCATTCGCAAACGTGATTGAACGATGCCAGCTAAAATAAAGTATTGCCTTTCTCAGTTCTCGATCTATCGTCTGATGGGAACGATTGCGTTTCGATATCGCCCATTCTTTTTTCTTACATACAACATAATATATATTATATTAATAAGAAATAATATAGAATTATACACAAAATTTAAAAATATCATTCTAGTATATTTCATATAGCGATACAATTATTATATTAAATAATTTAAATTCATTAATGAGAAATTTTGACGACACTTGACGTTTCCTTGAAGCTTTTACGTTCTGAAACCTTTTTTTTTTAAACGGGCGTTGAACTAAAGCGGATCAGATTCGGTTACAGCCACTGGCAACGGTGAACAATAACCGGCAACCCAGATAAGGTCGTCGTAATGAGAATTTATTTGCAACGGGCGATGTGTCCTGCGATATTGTAATTGCAGATCGGACGACAAGATAAACATCCCTTGATCCCACGGCATTGAATCCTTTACCACTGGCAAACACTCCCCCCGAAAAACCTATTTTCAACAGCAACAAGTGATAATGTCGACCTCGTGTTTTTTAACCGAATTTAGACGATATTCACGTGAAAATTAATGGAAAAACACTTGAAGATATAGTGTAATGCCGCGTGGTCACGAACGCGTTTTACACGTTCCTAAATATTGTCCTTAAGTGTATGTAATTTTATTTCATTAGTAAACTATTGTCGCTAGATGGAACGCATTAATATATTATGTACTTTACCATATTTATAATCCAAACGAATATAAAAGTCAAGTATTTCGATTTAAGAACTTCTGTTCTTGAGTATGATTTATCATTGAATTTCCTTATCATTTTTATATTAATTTTATTGAGTATAAATATTTAAGCTGAACATTATTCAAGTGCTTCTTCCAATATCGAAAATCTCCATCTTTCCTGACCGTATGGGCGTTGGAATTGTACGCCCTCAAAGGGCAACGGCGCAATTATTTCAATTCGAATGTTACAGTTCTTTACGACTCCCCTTTATATATATATATATATATATATATATATATATATATATATATATATATATATTCTGATTTTATCCTGCGATGTTTTGTTCGAATTTTTGCAGCGTAATCGAGATTTTTCACTCTAATTTCTGTAATGTAAAAAAAAAACATACGTGTAATATTCCGGTGTCTGGCCCTTTGCTGAGAACGGTTTATCTTTAGCTTTACGGTGTCTGCTTCTTGATAACGACGGTGGTCTATGCTTCTAATAAAAAACAGCTTATACATCTACCGACAGTTTAGTAAGTACCTCTTTTGAACGTGTACAACCTTAGTAGTTTTCGTGCTTTCATAATACATGTACTACTGCAGTTATACTCTTTCAATGCAGTCTGATTTTAAAGCGAAACCATATATAGTATGTTCGTCTATTTCTTTACTGTTTAAATTCGGAATATTTGACTCGTCAAAATTATTTTTTTTTTATAGTATATGATGTAGGAAATCTTCCTGCATATTCATCTTTTAAACCTTTTATAACAACAGTTATTTATAAACAATTATTATGTCTTAAAAACAGTTATTTATAACACGTAATAAATTAAATCATGAATGTGTTAATTAAATATACTTTCATCAAGAAAATTATTAATTATATTCCTCAAGATTATTTTACCACATTATCAATTCTGTTAATTTTTATTTACTTTTTTCTGTTCTTATAATATTTATTTTCATATGTATATTTTTGATATACTACATTGTAGACGTTTTACTTTGTTAACGAAAAAATCATGTACACTTTTAAACTTTCATGAAGAACTTTCAAAGCGTGCATCACATTCAAAAAGCGATTTTGTGGTTTGATTTTGAAATTTTTTGGACTTTTCTATCTTTTTCTATTATATTCTGCATTTGAAGCTCTTATTTCGATTTTTCCAGTCACGGAATGATTTCGTCGTGAAAATTTTTCAACGTCTCCAGTTTAGATACACCTTTTTCCAAAAGCACATTCACATTGCATAACAATGTATACTCATATATTTGAATTTATGGCACATGAATTTTTACGCAGTGAAATTTATAACAATATAAAATTAATGATAATAAATTACACGAAAAATTCTAGCAATTTTATCCGTTATAATCTCGATTAAATATATAATTTTATATATCTAATATGAATTCTGTGATATTATTTATTAACAAATATAATAAAAAAAAACATGAAGGCCGTTCAATTTAACTTTTACTTGAATATCTAAAAATTAAATTACTATCAAGAGATTTAGTAAAAAAGCTCATGTTTGTAGAGTTTCAGTAACGATGATTTTTTTCTTCGTTTATATATTATATTATCGATAAAAAATGTAATGTACGACAATTTATCGGATACAAACTTGTATAAATACATTTACCAGAAAAAAATATATCGAGTTTTTTTTCCTCCTAACTTCGTCGAAAGTTTGTTTACGCTTCCGAACCGTATATTCCCGTTTTACTTTCTTGTTTTCTATAGACGCTTTTTTTCCCTTTACGCAGGAATCTTCGGTTTTTCTCGTGAAGCTATATATTTTTTTCTTTTATTCCCCCCGTGTCTCCGATTTTCTTTGTGTGACGAGTGTTTTTAATGAATTCATTTCCTCTGGTCCTGTCAGTGTTTTTCTTTTTTTGCCCTTGTATCTATGGAACACAAATAACACCTACGCTTTTCGCGATTTTTTTTTATTTATGCTCAGCATTTGATGGCCTTCAGTAACTTTATCCTTTTCTTGTTTCACGCTCGATTTGTTAAGCATTGGTGCAAGAAATAAATTATATTCTGCTGAAGTGAAAGTAAATTTTTATACTCAGATCTCACATTGTGTGAAAATAAAATATTTTACTTATTGTTTTTAGTTTGACTTTATTTTTAATAATTATTACTATTTATAGTATAAATTGTATAATAATATATATATTATTCATGTGATGTTGAGGTACATTAATTTTTTTTTTCTCAAAAGCGAAAAAACCTGGATCCCTCTGTGTGCGCACGCATGTTTATACATTTTCACTTTTCAATCGCTACAAAAAAGAAGAAAAAGGAAAAATCATCGATACAAAAAAGCAAACATGTCAACAACAGCGTGCTGAAATTGCATTTTTTTCCCTCGTTGAATATATCGAATAAAAAAGTTTTTCATAGTTGTCACCGTCCCTTCTGCCGGATCGCCAATAGACGTTTCGGCATATGTAAAATATTCTGATCACTATTCAAACATTTTTCCTATCGACGCTATTCAAACAGCGTACATCTTCATATACTGACAACGCTGCCTTATATATATATATATATATATATATATATATATATGTATGTATGTATACAAGTCTATTGTATAGTACTCGGTGCTCGTTCCACCCATTTCCACCCACCGGCAACCCGCTCTCTTACTCTTGTGAAGTTTCCTGAACCCTTCTATTCCTAAAGAACTTCAAACCGGGCGTATCTCTATTTATCTAAAGCTCGTTTTCACCTTATCTGTGAATCGATCGTGTAACATGAGCTTTTACCGCTGCTTGACTGCTTGTTTCAACAATACCTCGTTTTATTTTCATTTTGTTCCGATGATAGTAAACTTTTCATTATAAAAATCCATTAAGTACGTTATCGTACGCACAGACGTGGAATCGCATTGTATCTTATGTATATGGTATTTTATATCAATATTTGTTACTCTTCACTTTTTCTTTATTTATATGATTTATATATATAATTTTAATTTGCACATATATTGGATTGTTTAATTTTTTCACTTATTATTACAAAAAATCTCCTTGCATATATTAGTCGAAAATTATTGCACGATTATACTAAAAAAATAATTTTATAGTTTTCACTTATATATAATTCGAAAAATAATTTAATTTTCATTAACATTATTTTTTATGAAAAATACATTTAACAGTTTTTGAAATATATAAAAGAAAGCAATAATTTACTTGAATATAATGTATTACTCTTTAATGGCTTATTTGGATTATTTTTCACATCATTTTTTATTATTTATATTTAATTAAATATCTATATTATATTTTTCATATTTATTTAAAAACAAAGATAAGACGATTGTATAAAGATCGGGATCAACTTTTATTGCTTTCCTAATCCGTTTCAGTTCCTTTGCCCCGCGGTTCAATCGCGTTATATTGTTGTGACTCACCTCAAAGCCTCAGACTAGGTTTACTCACCCGACGAACGCCAGCTCAAATGCAATTTTGGCATTGGCGTTTTCCAGTAACGAGCTTCACCCTGTATATACCAGACGCAAAGGGGGTGATTTTTTTCTAAAAAAAAAAAAAAAAAAAAACACCAGCAAAAGAAAAGACAAAAGAGAAATGCCTTAGAGAACAATAAACGTGATACGTCCCAAATGCGACCAATCCCAAAAAAAAAAATAGACGAATCCCAGTGTCTTATTTTGTCCCAGTCGAAAGCGTACCAAATAAATAAAAGTATGTATGTGTTTTCTCTTCCAAGTGTGTATATTCTGAGCGGATGGGAGGCTTTCGCGCGAGTTTTCGATGAGAGCAAATTATAGCCGCGGGTTTCACGGGTCTTCTTATATATATCGTCATCCCCTAAGTGAAATTAAGTATATGTGTGTGTGTGTACGTGCCGTACATGAATGTTGGCTTTGACTCTAAAATAAATAAGGCGGTTGCCCGAGGCGATTGCTACTCAGGGAAACAGTCAAAGTATATTCTTAATTTGATGTTTTAAAATCGCAAAAAATTGCGATATATATATATATATATATATATATATATATATATATATATATGAGAGTGTGTGTGTGTAAATAATGATTTAAATTTGCGAAAGGTTCGACACGTTGTTAAATTTTTAGTTGTATTTAAAATTAAAACATAGATGTCTTGCTTAAGCTAATTATCATATTAAAATTACATTCTGAATTTAATATATTTGAATTAATCTTCTTTATTTTTTCTTGTAATAGATTATTGATGATTTTTTTAAGCGGCTCATGTTGTGAATATTTGCAACATAAATAATACTGATCTTAATTTGCTATCAATAAAATATACGATGCATTCATTTATTTTAAATTGAAATCAAACTTCTGTGATGGATTGCTTGCAGTGACTTAAATACGTTTGAAAGTAATTGAAAAAAAAAAGAGAATGAAAATGGAGTTCAAGAGACTTCAATCTCAAACCTTCTTAACTGCATTCGCTTCGAATAAAAGAAAGCTTTATCAAGATAAATTTTCGCTTTTAAGGGTGTGACGCATATCATGTGGAGTAGACAAGAGCGGCGAAAGCCATTTATCACGATTATATATATGCATATACACGTTTATATATATATATATATATATATATATATATATATATATATATATATATATATATATATATAATATAACAAAATAGTACAATATAAATGAATAATTTTACAATCCATTGTAAATTCGTATATTGAAGTCAAATTTTATACACATGTCATTTATATCCTTTCGTCATCTCGTGTAAAACTTTCCGCAAACATTCTAAACCTTCATATAATATTTCATTGCTTTTTATTACTGCTTTACACGTTGCGTATCGCAAATATTTTATTGCAATATATGTTCGGGTTTGTTTTCCATTTACACGTGTTTATTTTCTTGTACGTCGATAAAAAAAGTGGGTGGTGCCTCAATAACTTCAAATATTTCCCGCATTTTACGTCGCATATTATTTTTCTTTCGCTCTTAAGATTGACGTATTGTCTTCTTATGCTTCGATATATTCTGCGAAAAAATCGTTCATTTCACATAAAAAGCGAATGTGCGAAACACAAGGCGCCAAATGTTTTTAAGACCTGCCTTAAACCATATGGCAAAGCTATTTCAGAAATACGATTTTGTACCCTTTTTCGTATTTTTACTATTTTGTGTTGATCGATTTTGAGTGGCAAAATTATTTCTTTTTCGTGTTTTTTTTTCTTTTAGATTTTTTCATTTTGCGTAGACAATATCAATTATTCAATGTTCACATGTATAATATTTTTTAACAATTTTTCTCTATTTTAAAATATATATTCATACAAATTCTTTAACATAAAATTCAAATGTTTCAATAAATTGACCTTAAACGTTTTACTATATTCAACATATTTTTTATGCCTAAATTACAACAAAAGAAATCAATAAAAGAACTTCTGCAATATTATTTTTACATATACATATTCATTATTCTAAGAAAATTGCGATTTTTTTTTATTTCAATATAATTTTTTATCCAACATTATTTTACCGAATTCAAGGTTTTTATATATAAATAAATATTAAAATCTGTTGTAATATCTAATGTATTATCTGATGCTGAAATATTTAATTTTTTTTAATATTAATATATTTGTTTATTTTTAAGAGCTATTTCAAATATTATAATAATATTTTTTTCAATTTTTTAAAGCGAACATGTAATCATCTTAAGAGCAAATACAAGTTTGAAATTTTTGTCTTCTTATATATCATAATCGTCTTTCAGATCCACACTTAAAACCATATGTTATCACATCAAACACAACCGAAAAATGTATAAATAAATAAAAAAAAACTTGTATAAATTTTCATTTCATATTTTTACATAAAAATAACTGCCGCAGTTTTCTGCTCTCGGACCATTTGACTTTTAAATGCGGCATACCTTTTTTTTCAGCACCTCTTTACACGTGCACTACGTATCACAGTGTTTCCCAATTGTCGCACTATAAATTTCTTAATTTTCTTCACAAAATTCAATATCATACATATATAATTCAGAAAACATTGACCTACTTTATGAACGTGTAAATTAAATTATACCTAACGTCATTCTTGTTTAAAATAATCCTCAATAACACTACTCAATTTGCTTATATTTACCGACATTTAACATAAATCACATTTTGACAAACAGGGCATTAAAACGATTCGATTTATTTCTAACACATATATATATATATATATATATATATATATATATATATATATATATATATATATATATATATATACTGGTATTTTATGGCTTTGAAAAGATTGAGAACCATTGTGATGGCGTAACATCGAATTCCCCAGCGTTCTGTGTGTATTTCGCATATATACACCGTTCGGATATATTTTGCGATAAATCAAATTTTACCGCACGTTCGTGTAATTCTGGTAAAATCGCGCTTCCGCGTCGATCTCTTCGAACCTACTTAATTCACGACCATTGTGTAAAATTTCTTTTTTTTTGTCGATTTTTCCAGAGAGGCAAAAAAGCTCCCCCTATTCCATTCTGTCGTTTTCTTTTTCTATCCACTCCATTTCTGTGTGTTTTCATGTGACTTTTCTTTCTTTTTGGTGGATTATTCGAAAGAAAATTTACGAAATTTACTTTTCGGTAACGACTTTGCAATCTCTACAGTCGTATATCATAAGTAAATGTCACTCGTTTAATAATGAGTCCAAATAATTGCGGTTAAGCGAAGGAAATCGTGCTACATAAATCAGCGGCGACCGTGGATTCTTTCTATTTAATGTTTTTAATAATTTAACTCCGATTTATTCCTATTTGTTGTTGTTGTTGTTGTTGTTCTTACAATTACTTAAAATGAATGTATAAACTTTGTACGAATGATAAATACGAAAAATAAAAGATTTTCATATATATCAACAACATAAGATTTTTTTGTCTGTGAAGGAGAAAAAATGTTATTTATTTCAAGTAATTATTATAAAAACAATATGATTTTTAAAAGTTAATCATTATATAAACGTATTATATATCTTTATAAATTTTAAAAATAAATCCATTAAATTGTTTTTTCTTGAAATTACTAATATATACAAATATCTTCTGAAGTACTCAGTGTAAAAAAGATCTGTATGTCTTAAAAAAGCGGAGATGTCAGCCATTAATTAATAAAATTAAGATGGGCAGCATTTCATGAATTACAGAAATTTAAAAACAATACTCGAGATGAGTTAGTCTTGAATAGAAAATTAAAATGGCATAAAATACCATACATAAAGAATTTAAAATCAATATAATTAGATTAAAAACACATTAAGAAAATTTAATTTTATGTAATTGACTACATTTAATACGTTCTCATTTATTGACAAAAATATCATTATTTTTGGTTATCATTACTAATAATTGTCATGATATATATACCATATATTTATATATATATATATATATATATATATATATATATATATCGATTGGTGTTCTTACTGCGATTCGAAACGTGGGCGCCGTTAATTGCGAAACTTTATTTACCTGAAAAGCGTACTGAAGCCCTCTTCCGAATGCTGAAGCCCACTTTTTCTCGCATGTGCTGTGTATACGTCCTGTGTTATTTATTCTCGGCTAGTCCCGAGAAAACTTCTCAAAAGCTTCGCAAACCATCACTAATAAACACGGAACGCTTCTTCGAGTAATCCGTCGCCGGCTTTCAAATCAAAGCTTACCGAACCGCAAAATCAGTGACGATGATGAGAAAAGTTTTCCATCATAACTCGATGTGTTCTCTTTTTTTTTCTCTCTCTCCACTCATCCCTTCACTTTGCGTCGTGTTCGAATGTCTTTGTATTTATTCCCTCGGAGGAAAAAAGTCGCATGTAAAACGAGAAAAAAAAATTTGTATTCCCATCTTATCCGTCGAATACGTGTGTCTATTTGCTCTTCTTCACGTCGGTTGACTCGTTAATACTATTTACCTAAAATCAATGGTAACGTCAAAACGGAGATTTTCCACTAGTCGTTTGAAATGTAAATATTTCATCGCGGGTTCGTCATCGAATAGCATTATTTATACAGGGAAAGATTATACATGAATACTCTAAACACACTAAGAAATCTTAGTAGTTTTCTTTATATTACGTATTAAATAAATCGATACGATAATTTGCATGAATTTCATAATTTATCTCGAGAATATTATATAAGATTTCAGCGATGTTTACTCGTTAATGTATTTCACTATCACTTTTTAAATGCATGCATGTAAAACGGCTTTTATAGCGTGACGTTAATCTCGTCACGCAATGTCATGCAATTAGTTGCAATGACATTGAATTCACAATTATATTATTTCAATTTATTTTATTTTTCAGACAACAATTATTATTCTGATTCAAATCGATATTTTGTATTTCAAAAAGTAAGTTCAAACCCAAAAATTGTTCATATATTTATATTTTTTTTTTCATTTAAAACAAATTTATATATTATTTTGTAATAACACATATCAAAACAACATTTTTTAAAGTTTTTCTCATATATTATAATCGAAAAGATTATCCAATTGTATTTTGATATATTATTCATTTGAAATCAAAACCGTTGAATATTTTCAATATAAAATTTCAATAGAATAAAATTCAATATACAACGGATAAAATAGAAGTTTACGATTTGAACGTACGTCAATAACTATTTGTATGCAGTTGACCGGTGCTCAATATCTGCATTCGAATGAGTCGATATGCGGGAGGCGTTTCGCAATGTGGTCCTCAAAGTTCTTTTAATAGAAAACGCTTCAGAATGCGAATCCGATAACGACCGGTAGATTTTATTAGAAAAAGAAATAGAATTGCAACTAACATCTGTCGGAATGATAACGACGACTCGCAAAATACGGTAAAAAAAAAAGATAAAAGATTCGACTAAAAAAGGGTCACCTATCTTTTTATATAAATTTACTATATACATTAAATATTTATTTGATACTTTAAATTCTATTTTCATATTAAGAATATTATTCGTGTTTTTTGGTTATATTAATTGCAATATCTCGATTATGTAATGTAAGCTTATTATGATTGTCACTGTACTGAAAAGAGGTCACAGTCGTTAAGATATTAATATTCTGTTTGATTCTCTTGGCAGATTTTTGCCAAAGTAAGATTTATTACGAATGAAACGTGAACAAGTTCAATATTGATCGGTCATGGGAGCACTTTTGCCCTCCCGATCGTATTGAGCCCCTTCAAAATGCCTCGTAACCTTCGGTTATTGAAGAGTTTCGTGCCTTATTTGTACATTATTAATACATATAATATAATATAATATTCGTGTATATATATATATATATATATATATATACGATGTACTTTATTTCGCGAACCGTACGTTATCATCGTTCGTTCTCTCTTCCTTTGTAACTGTCATAAACAATTATGTCGAGTTTATGATCCAAATTACGTTCACAAAGGAGCTTTCGTTTCTCTATGTTCGCGTTGAAAGCTTTGAGGTTGATTCATCGACCGTGTTCGGGACTCTCATCTTTCCCTCTCTATATATATATATATACATTTCCCTCTTTTACTTCCGCTGCGTTTGTCTGAAATTAGTGAGGATACTTAAAATTTTTGTGGAAAATCGCAAATATGCCTAGCTCACGTCGCTTCTGCTCGACTTTTCCGATGCCGGTGTAATTTTCCACTTCTTGAAACACTTTAAGCGTGTGTAATATTCGGAAAATTGGCTTTTGTCGTTTTTATCCGAGCAGGAAATAGACGTGCGTGCTCTGATTAAAATTGAATATGTAAAAATATTTCTACTTGAGCAAAATTAATTTATATTTATGTACTATCTTTATTATACTCGATTTGATTATATCTTTTATATACTACTTATAAATGTTGGTAATAGTAGAAAATGTTTATAAATAGATATTTTGTATTTAAGATAATTTTATAACGCGGTGCTCTACCTCTCTAAGCCTACCTTTATTCGTATATCAATATTGGATGAACATCCTTTTATTTTTAGGGATATTCTGAGGAAATGTTTTTTTTTCTTTGTTGTGTTTTAGATCGCCTTTTTAATACTTTTTTTTATTTATAATATAATTTATATTTTCTGAAAAATAATTTATAATTTAAGCGTTACTTTCATCTCAAAATGAAATTCAATTTTGGACGAACTTCAACTTTCATTTTATATAATATTATTTTTTCATTTTATTATCTATTTTTAAGGCAATGTAATTTTAAGGCTTATGACAAAGAAAATTTTAATATTTATTTTATTTCACGATAAACGCTTTTTAAATATATATGCGTAATATATTACATAAATTATTTTTAATTATTAAAAATTATAGATGATAATAATATTTCAATATTAAACATTCCTTGTGATACATAACTTTCCCGTAATTACACAACTTTTCAAAATTGTATACAATATTAACCAAACAATTTCATAATCAATATAAACTTTATGAATATTTTATAACTTATGAAAAATTTCCTTTATATATAAAATTTGATATTTTAGAGCATATTAAAATATATTCAGATTAAATAATTGCATATCGTATGTCAAATATATATATTTAATAATCAAATTAATTATACCAAGTAAATATTTTAATCGAAAAACTTTTCCGTCCACAATGATTTTATATTTAATTATTAAATATTATTTCTTTTTTCCCCTCTTTTTTAAAAAAAAATATTTTTCTCTTTTTTATTTTACGATTGTTGTCGCTTATTAGGCTTTCGCGGAGGTTTGTTCGATTAAACCGTAAAAAAAGGGACAGACCAGATGACAAGGCGTGTACTGCCAGGATAAATATATCTTCTCGTCACCGCCCTGACATTAATATATGCCATAAGGTCCGCACAACGGACCCGAATCGTCGGTTTCGAACCCCCGCTTTTTGTTTTTCTCACAATTCTAATTCGAATCACACGAGTGCTTTTTAAACGTCAAAAAATCGAAATTTTCACAACGCACAAATTGCAAACTTTTGCGACCACTGTAATTTTCATCCATTTTTTTTTTCATTATAGGCTGCATATATCGTGTTTTTTTTTTTGAAAATTACACGATTTGATTACAAAGTTCGTGAACTAATTTCATTGCTTAGGTATATGTGAATTTTATTTATAGTCAACAAACTAATGTTATATTGTCATATACTAGGAAATATTTTCAATTTCCAATTATGATGTTTTTTTATTAATTTTTGTTAATAAATTACCCTTTTATCAATAATATGCAATATTTAATAATACCATATATGGGTTAATAAAATATATATCGATTTCATTCAAATATATATCAATTGTAATACTGATGATTTGATATAGTTTAAAAATGTTTAACGTTATAATATCATTTATTTAAATTATATCTATTCAAATAATATAATAATATATTTAAAAAAAAAACATTCATTTGTATTGTGATGTCAAATCACCATACAATATTGTATATAATTTGTTGTCATCAAATTAACCGAAAATGCATTTACCGAATTTCCCTTCTATACGGATATTTCCGTTTTAGCTTTACGTATTATTATCCCAAATCATTTATCTGTTTAACCCATCTCGGGCACACTGGTGTTTCATACATCACACATAAATTTCCGCTAAATTCGAAGCCTTTCGCCCTACGCACAAGGATGTTTAATAAACGAACCCATTCATTTTATCCTTAATCATACTTCATTAAAAATTACGTTCTCCCTTTTGAAATTGTATATACTACGCTTGGTTATAACGATATTTTATTAATTAAAATTATGTGAAGAAATACTCGTTTTATACGAAAGAAAATCGTAATTAGAACGTCTGAAATATTTTAAAAATTATAGATTTTTTTTTTTTGAAAACCGCACAAAAGTTCACAATTTAAAAGTGACTGAAATTAATGAGGCGCATTAATGTCTTTGAGAGTATTATTTCATTCTTACGAGTTATACTTAAGTATTATGAAAAAAATCTCAAACCTAATTAGCTCACACACATTAAGCAATGGCTCTCAAAATTTACTCGACGAATTTTCCTCTCATCATTTTCCTCCCTTTTAACCTTTTTTTTTTCTTCCACTTCTGCTTTTCTTTTTATTATCTCTCCACTGTATAACGAGCGTTCCTGTCTTTCCAAATTTTTTTACACGGAATTCTTCGCTAAAGTCGAAATGCGGTCGGAAAACGAAAACTAATGTGCGATGTCATCACTACAAGGACGCTGATAGACTCAATCCCTTTTTTATCCCAAACTTTACTATTTTTCAATCAGCTTCACCTTGTTTTTTCAAGTGGGTAGTTTTTCTTTTATCCCTTCAAAGTGGGTTTTCACATTCATTATTTTCGAGTTTTTCCGGTCGACGTACACATAAGTACATTGTACCCAATTTATTTTATTTTTCCAAGAATATTTGTATTATATTAGCTTTCTTCTTATAAAAGCATTTATATTCAAATTTTCATATTTATCTGAAATGAATAGAAAATTGACCGAATCTATTCATTGAATGTACAACACTAATATGAAATATTATATAAACCATTATTTCTTCTGCTATTTTGTTATATCATGATTAATCTTATATTTTTGACAATATTCATGTAAAAAAAATAAACTTTTATAAAGAAATAATTAAATTCACTTTATTAATTAAATTTTAATAGTTCATAATGATAATCTGTATTTAAAGAGTTTTATTCTAAAATATGATAATTATGAAATTATTGAAATTAATCAAATTTTTATTTTAAAAATCAAAAATAATATTAATATAATTTAATTTCCTATTTATCTTATTTCATTACTTGTGTCTCGAGAGTAAGATACTACTATATTCGCAGTATTTGTTATTTCACAATAATTTAATAGTATTGTTCTTTTTTTTTTGAGATTAGAAGATACTATTATATATGTTTCAAATATTTATCTCACCCTCATTTATTGATTACCCATTTTTATTTTATACGAATAAAGTGATTTTCCTTCAATATATATATTTTTTACTGCGAATATACGTGTAGTTATAATTTATTTGTTCTTTACATTGAATTTTCACTTTTGTCCCTCTCGACAATCGAGTAATTGCCAGAACGAATTATTAGCCGTAATCAAAAGAGCTGAACGAGCATTACTTCATACAATATATATCTTCGTCGGTTATTATACGGTTTTTCGATATATATATATATATATATATATATATATATATATATATATATATATATATATATATATATATATATATATATATATTGGACGATTGGGAAAATCACAGGAAATGTTCGAATGTACGAAATGAAAAAAAAACTTATCCGGGATTATCAGCAAAAACCGAGGAAATACAATTAACTTTTCGTCGGGGATGCGGTTAATTAAAACGAACCTCGTAACTCGTCGGAAAGGGTAACCCCGTAATAAACGCATCTCTGCCGAAGATATAAATCGAACCTTGCAATTTCGCCCTTTTCGATTAGTTGAACTCGGTGGAAAAGTTCAATTTTCCAAAGGCTGTATGTATTATTTTCTCGCGTTCGATACGGAAAACTAAAAGTTGTAATACTATATATGATACCAGATATTATTATTATATTTAATATTGATGTATGTTATTATATTTATTCAAGTACTATATGAATCACATATATATATAATACTATTATTTCATCAAATTATATAATATGAAATACACATTAAATTTTTCTAGATAGAAAACACGTTAATATTTATATTTTTGTCTTTTTTTCAAGTTCATATATCACAAATTGATGTAATATGTTAGATTGTGCACACTTCATATAACATGCAATAAACGCTATTATTTACAATATTTTCATCAACTTGTTAGCGAGATACGGAACGTTTCTATTATATATATATATATATATATATATATATATATATATATATATATATATATATATATAACGACGGTTATTGATTGAAAAATCGTACGGGCCATTTCATCCTCAATTGTTGATTAATAGCGAACGACGTATTTCGTTAATATAAGACTAAAAGATCTGATTTCGAACAACGATCAAGAAAAATACCCCTTGGGGGTAATTGTTTCTCCATTCGTCGACGTCAACGTCATTATTCACACACTTTTCCTAGTACATACATACATACATTCATATATATATATATATATATATATATATATATATATATATAAACATATGTATCCTCTTTTGTCGAATAAATGACCGTATCAATCCGTTTCCAAAAAAAAAAAAAGAAAAAAGAAAAAGGGGCCATTTATGACCTTCTACGAATCCACCTTCGGTTTGCCTCTTCGGTCTGATCTAATTAGCTGATTAACATTTCGCCATTATTCGTAATGGTGTTTGCTCAATCTTCTCTCTTTTCTGATACGCTTTAATTCGCCACAATTACGTTTCTCGACGATAAATATTTGATTTCACGCGAAAAAAAGGGGGCATTCATCCGTGACTTGTTTATTTGTAAAACTGTTGTTTTTTTTTTTTAATATATTTTCATCGAAACTATTGAAAATTTTTCAGCACAAAAAGGCAATAAATTATATACTGTTTATAGTTTTTTTATTATTATTTATTTTTTAGTGAATTATTGTAAACTACCACTTTTTATTATTATAGTCAAAATTCTTGAATTATGAGACATTCAACTTTTTCATACATATATTTATATTATTTTATTTTAATGTCAAAACTTTTATTATCACTTTATTGTAATGTATGTCGTAAATTATATCATATCCTGTTTTTTTTTCTGTGTTTTATAAAATATAACATATAGAAAATTATTAAAATCTGTATTTTAACATTTATAATTTTTCTGAATATTTGTAAGTTTGGCATAAAGAACTTTTTTAATTAAACGTTTTAGAAATATGTCAACAGAGTGTGTTGAGAAAAAGTTCTTCATTTTTTTCTGAAAGAAATGACTAGATTAATTAAAAAGAGAGTTGACTTTATAATCATTTTGAGACCAATAATAGAGATCACAGAGGGAAAAATATCTATCTTTAGCCTTAATTTTTATAATTAATTCTCATTAATTTAAATAAGATTTTGTTATTGGAAAATATAATATATTTAATATATAAAAAAAATATCAATGAAATCTCATTTTATCTAATAATATTTATAATTCAATCAAAATATCAATATATATTATTTTTCTTTTAAATTTTTGACAGATTTGAACAAATATTAATATAATAATCTATTAATTATGGCATAGCTTATAATACAAAATAAAATACTAGTTTTTTAAGATCTCATTTTTTTTATATACATATAAAAAAATCCTTAGTGGAAAACTTGATCGTAAATGTATTACAAATAAAATTAAATTACGAAATACAAGATGAAAAAGAAAACAAATAAAAGTCAACTTTATTTTTTAGTCTCAGTTCGTAACACACAACTATGTATAACTCTATTGTCAGTGCCTAAGGCAATTTGTCTTTTCGGTCTATCGGCACGATTCTAATATTTACTCTCAATAAAATATTTCTATATGATTTTCATTATACTTTATATTTAACCGAGATTTAAATTTTTGCTTATCAATATTTAAATGATTTTTATAGGACTATTAAATTTAATAAAAATTTTCTGTATTTATTAAATTTTTAATTAACATTTCTCAGAAAGTTACATATCCAATATTCGTTACTCACACTTTTGATATAAATTTCATTATATATAATATTTAATATTACAAACGATTGTTGCATTTAATATTATGTAATTATTCTACACCGCGTTAGAAATGTCACAGATGCACACGCTTATAAAATATAAATTTTATTTTAAATCTTTATTTATTCGCCATAATTTCCGGTCGCGATCCAAGTCCGTGCGCTTACCAAAGATAATACAAATTTATAGTTGTTGAACGCAATCCTCCGGTTTAACTTTATCTTTGTTAATTAAAGGTCGGGTTCCGGATCTGTGCGCACCGTTTTTTGGTGTTTGTTGTATCTTTTTAAAAACTCGAAACAATCCGATATTTATATTTAAACGCGCATCGGGCAAACGTTTCTACGTACTTCCTGAAAAGAAAAAAATAAATATCTTATACATAATTCTTCGTGTCTGTCTTTTGAACAATGTCTTGTTCGAATTATTACAACATAAATGGTATGTTGTACGAAGAGATCGCGTTTAAAGTTTATACGTTCTTCGAATATTGAACAATGAAGTTTCTATGTAAAGTAATCGCTTGTAAATCTAAAATAATTAAGCTATATAAATTATAATGTTCCTATAAAATCATATATCGACTATTGAAAAAAATTCAAACTTTTGTGTTTTTTTTTTGTATAATTATCAACCTCAAATATTCAACCTTTTAACGTCTTTGAATTCTACTAAATTAAAACTGTTGATTTATCATAAATATACAAATATGTTCATATAATAATAAACTTTATTTTATTAAAGTTACAATCCAATTTGATGCATTTTTATTAACTTTTACTAATAAATTAACATTTAATTTAATGTTACCAATTTATTATATATATATATATATATATATATATATATATATATATATATATATATATATATATATATTCTTCAAATATTAAATTCAAACCTATTATTGTTAATGACTACAAGTTTAATATTCCTCTTTTATAATGAATTATTTATATTATATGAAATCATTTTTTTTCCTATTTTGAAACTATTGTTGTACATTGAAAGTGTCATTGAAAAAAAAAATGCTTTCTATTAAATGCCACAATTTATGATTTCGACATCCATTAAATCTACATAAAATCATATGAAATGTACATATAATTGTTCGTTCTCTCAATTTATTCGAAATGATGCTTATCCGTAACACATTGCAAAAAAAAATATTATTATTATAAAATCAACAAAGGCCCATAAATTCACATCGAAATGAAAGCTGTCATTTTGAATTTCACCGTTGTTGTTGTTGTTGTTGCTGTTGTCACTATTTTTTTTTTTATTATTTAGCTCTATGTAATAACTGCGTTTTAATTTTTATTACTCGGCGACAATCGCTTCGACATTTCATAATAATAATCCATTTAATTTTTCAACAATGACCTGTTGTCGATATTCGTGCGTGCGTCGGATTTGAACTTTCATTAAATATTCATCCGCATCCTTTTAACGTTGACACAGAATTAGAATATTTCATACACGATAGTCGTGTGTACTATAATAATTATGATTTACTAGTGTTCGTTCGTTTCCTGCTTTTTTTTTCAACGTTTATTTATTTATTTTATATATAAATATATTTTTTTCGTCATTTCTATTTCATCAATAGCGTAATATTTTCAATAATGTTTATCTTCAACCTTTTTCCTGTCGATCTACGATTTCTATCAATATCTAGTCACGCTATATATATATATATATATATATATATATATATATATATATATATATATATATATATATATATATATATATATTGCCTATGACATTTTAATCGCACATGTGAGAACATAACGAACTTCAAACTGACATAGTAATATTGAATAAGTTACAATAATAACAAAAAAATCGATTACTTTTATCGACACTTTTTTTCTAACTTCACAGTCACACTGTATATAATTTTATTATTACCGTTTATGAACATATTTTTATTAGCGTTGGTGTTTAAACTATTTTTAATTATTATAGATAATATCCATATATATATATATATATGTCAATTTCTATTTATTGTAAATCCATTACGACTTGTTATTGACGTTTTCTATATTGATAAGACGATATTGACAAATAAAAATATATCGATTTTTAAATATTTATATATTTAATATAGAGCAACTGAAAAACTTATTTTTGTATTTTTGATATTGCCTTTCAAATTTTTAAATACAATCATAATAATAATCAATATATTCACTACATACATACTACTTCTGTCATTAACTTATTTTAATTCTATACTATAATTAATTAGTCGTTTGTGCCGGAGAAGTTAAATCCCGTGTACGAATACTCTTTTTTTTCCCATTAAGCATCCGGGATGTGGTTATTAATATTCCCGTATACATAATTTTATAAATCTAAATTAATTCCAAAAAAATTTGAAATAAATTTTATAACACATTTAAATATGTACTAGTTTTTTTATTACAATAATACATAAATTACGTATTTCGATACATAATATATCACTTAATGCAATAATAATGGCACAAAGTTGAGCCCGCATAAAACTTAACTAGAAGGGAAACGACACTTAAATTTTATAACTGTCTGACGTTTCATTCTATCTTACGAGGCCATAATTCTTTATAATTTCATTAACTCTTAACATTTTTAAAAGCCTTCTCATATTATATATTTTAACCTGGTTTTATTTCGTATATATATATATATATATATATACCATATATATATATATATATATATATATATATATATATATATATATATATATATAAATTTAGTTTAATCAATTTAATACGTTAAATGTTGCAATAATTTATGAATGGTCGATCTACAATTTTTCACCGCCTCATTCGGATAACACTCGAAAGGTGAACGTTTCTATAGCATCATTGGAAATGACAGTGGCCATTAAAAAATACGATTCGCGTGTTTTTTTTCCCATTTTTTTTTTTTTTTTTTTTTGGTTCAACTCCACCTTAATACCGGATCTTTTATTGCCGGTTTTTCGTCGGTCGGTTTTTACGGTTTGGTTCTACGGTTCTTTCGTCCTTCGTGTCTACGCCTTCTTTTTTAATGGTTCTCAAAGCGAGGTTCGTGACCGTGTTCATAAGGATCTCCGAGGAAATTCACGCATTTTTCTTTCGTATGATGATGATATGTTATTAATCATATATATATATATATATATATATATATATATATATATATATATATATATATATATATATAAACAGGAAAAATAATCGTGAACTCTAATTAACATCTTTTTTTTATTAAATTCATGCATGTAATATCCCGGAGTGATTTATCATTAATTATTCGTAATTGATTGCACCCTTATGATTGTTTCATTATTTGAAAATTATTTATTCATATTTTAATGTTAATTTTTTTAAATCATTTTAAAATGCAATATATATTAATATAATTTTACAAATATGTAATTATATTTACAGTTATTAAAAATATAAATATATTTACAAATTAGTAATGTAGGTAATTTATTAAATTTAATATTATTTTTATTTTAATCAAACTATTTGTCATATTCTTTATTATCTGTATAATTTTTAAAGTTATAATTAAATCGAAATTTATTAGAATGCCACTAAATATACACATTCTTAAATTATATTTTAATTTTAAAAGTTTATCATTTAAATACACCATTCATCTTTAGATTTGATTTATTAAAGCAGAAATAGTGAAATTTTTTACTTATAAAGGGTACTTTTCAGCAATGATCGATCATAGAGACCACGCTTACACTTCAAAGGCCATATATTCAATATACATTTTATTTATTTTAAGTGCAAAAACAAAAACAAAAAGTCGAAAATTTTTTATCTATAGATTAAAATATGAAATTTATAATACAAAGTGGAGTTTTACCATTACTTTGTATGCGTGTATGTAATTCTTTTTGCGCACTTGTAATACATTACCCGTTCGAATTACGTGATGCACACACGTTTTTTCCCTATATATATATATATATATATATATATATATATATATATATATATATATAATATGTACGCACACGTTCCCTTCTTTTTCTATTCTCTTTTACGATTCGTCTGGATCGTACTTAACGTTTTCAGTGCGGCATTAGATCGAATAACGAACGATCTTATTGCTTTCGTACGACGTACATCTTGCGTGCATCCCATGTTAGAATACTGCAAATATATAAATTTGTACTATATATATATATATATATATATATATATATATATATATATATATATACACATACATACGTATACAATGGTTCGAAACCTTTCTTTTTTCTTTTATTTTTTTATTTTCTTTTATTTTTTTGCTTTATATATCGCTTACACCTTTTGAATGTGCGTGCGCTAGCGCTAGTAGTACGTGCGTTCAATTCGATTTTGTCGAAACCGTGTAAAAGTCCCAAGAAATTTGTCGTTGAGAAAGAGATCTTTTTTTTTTCGTAGAAAGTGAAGAAAAAAGCTTGTTCCTTTATTGTGTCCACATTTTCGTGTGATATTTTCGATTTTTTGTATCATAAATTATTTATTTTTTTATGGTTAATATGTATAGTTGATTGTGTAGTCATTTTTCATCAATTGTCCCATTAAAGTTATCCACTTTAATGGAACAAATTAAACTACAAAGATTTAACTAACAATTTAAATAATGTATTATCGTTCTTTTTAATATTTTAAAAATATTTCTTTAATTAGCAAAAATATTTTTAGAACTATAAATAAATATTGTACGAAGTTGTGTATTATAATTTTTAAAAATATACTTTTCTATCTTATTACATATGACCTCTATTAAATATTTTATTAGTAATTTTCATATCTATAATATAATTATATGTGATGATTGTAAAACAATAATAATTGGGTAATTCAGAAATAGATAATGTTTTATCTATGTGTATAGAAATTATATATATATATATATATATATATATATATATAATTACTATGTGTGCGTGTGTATGTATGTCATTATTTTTTATATTAACATTAAAACGAATATATGAGAATTTAATTTCAATTTGTCTATTTTTATCCATGAAACGAAAAACGCAATAATAATATTTATTAAAAAAATATTTAATATGATAATAGTCAAATAAAAATCTCCATATTTTTGGTATAATTTTTAAATTTAAAACATTTTTATTTCAACTATTTTATTGTAACATGACTTTTGTGTAAAATAAAACTATAATATTTATACTGACATGTCAAAAAATATTCCAAAAAAAAAAAAATACCTTAATTTCTTAATTGCACGAAGTGAACATCAAAAATTTATTATAATTTAAAAGCTATAATATTACCTATTCATTATTATAGCTTATTTCGAACGTTTTTTTTTTAATCGATTCAATTTATTACGTTTTCCCATAGCGAAATGACACAATATAAACACATCGGCTCATTGATTGCACTTTAAAAACCGCCGGATGTTATTTTCAATTTTATTTATTGTATTGTTACTACAAAACACATCCGATCGACAATACTATTACAATAATAACAACAACGTCATCGATAATAATCACCGAAACGGTCAAGCTTTATATAATATATATGCATATTTATATATATAAAAGTAAAAACGTTTCAGTGTTGCGCGATTTTTGCACGAAACGGGCGATTCGTTTGACGAACATCGATTATATATTATATATTATTATTATATATATATATATACAATTCACTATATTTATTTATTTATTACCGCATTCTCTATCTGTATTTGTCTGATATGAAGTATGCAAAAAAAATAATATATATATAGCTTATCAGCATTTGTCGAGTGTTAGTCTCTAATCATTCACAGTTGAGTTTAAATCACCTACGCGACGAAACGCGTTTCCGCAAATCGATTAATCGCGTCCACCTTATTATTTTTTTCTTCAAATTAATTAATTTATTTATCTTTGTTTTCGTGCGTAATAATGCGTCTTAGAAGATTGCTATTGACAGCCTTTCTGGCCGGTATATTGTTCATCATGTGCATTCTTCTGATCGTAATTAACGACGAAATCAAAGATGGTAACCGATCGAAATTCGGAGATTCTCACGATATAAGACATCAGGTGTCAAAAAGAGAACGACCCGATGATGTCGTTTCTAATAATGTGAACAAATTGCATACATATCGTTTGAAAGAACACGATATAGTTGAATATATTGACAAAGAAACGTTGAAACGAAGGGAAACGGTTAAACAGGTATAATTAAATGATAATTTTTATTCACTGATTAATGTATCGTACAAAAATTATATTATAATTCCTTTAACGTACGATCAATGATGTATTTTTTCTATTATTATTAAAATAATTCTTATATAAAATTTTGAAGTAATATTTTTTTATTATTACATTACATATATTTGTACGATATAAACCGTAATTTAATTATATACATATATACTTACGTTTATAATTTATAATATCGACATATTTGTTATATAATTACCATTAACCTTTTTATAATTAGTGTACAGCGTATCATACTTATAAAACACAATTTCCGACTAACCATATATAAAATAAAAAATACATTAAATATTATTGACATCGCATTTATCAAAATAACGATATTTTAAATACGTCATATTCTATTAACATTTTTTTTTTGATATATAATATATACCATATAGCTTATTTATTCCAAGTTATATTTATCAATAAGATTAATTCTTTGTGCTAGCATGTCATAGATAGCATTGTGAAATTTATATATACATATATATTTTTTCTATTTATCGTTACTTATCATTTCTGTAACGTTAACTATATTTATTATTATTATTATTTCAGATGATGAAACACGCTTGGGACAATTACAAGTTATACGCCTGGGGTAAAAACGAATTGAAACCGATATCAAAACGGGGACACACTGCAAGCATATTTGGTTCATCTAATCTCGGAGCCACTATACTGGATGGTTTAGACACATTATACATTATGGGTCTTGATAAAGAGTTCAAGGAAGGTCGCGACTGGATTGCAGAGAATCTCAGTTTAGATAACGTTGTAAGTGGAGCGTGTCTGATTTTGTTTTTCTCTCTCTCTTCGTTATTATCATAGATGATTGTTATGAATCGCAATTATTCTTTAACGAGTGAAAATTTTCAACTGGATATTTTTAAATATTTCAGGTTAGTGATCTGTCGGTGTTTGAAACGACGATAAGATTCGTCGGTGGATTGTTAACTTGTTATGCATTTACCGGTGACACAGTATTTAGAGATAAAGCACGTCATGTCGCTGATAAACTTTTGCCAGCTTTTCAAACTCCTACCGGAATACCTCATTCGTTAATTAATCCTAGCACAGGAGTAAGATGTCGACATTATAAACTTGCTACAATTGTTTGTACATCTTTATGTATGTTTATTTTGCATTTTTTTTTTTTTTTTTAGATAAGTAAAAATTACGGTTGGGCAAGCGGCGGAAGCAGTATATTGTCTGAAATTGGAACGCTTCATTTAGAATTTTCTTATCTAAGCGACGTCACGGGTAATCCAATTTATAAACAGAAAGTTGAAAAAGTCAGAAGTATTCTACGCGATATGGAGAAACCGAAAGGTTTATATCCAAATTATATAAATCCAAAGACTGGCAAATGGGGACAGCGTAAGTATATCTTTAACATAATTAAATTAATAATATCTATTATAACTATGTTGATATCATGTTTTTATTATGCAGATCACATGTCTCTCGGTGGATTGGGAGATTCATTCTATGAATACCTTCTGAAGGCTTGGTTACAAGACAAGTCCGATGTTGAAGCACGACAAATGTTCGATAACGCTATGAAACCAATTTTAGATAACATGATACGTGTTTCACCTAGCGGTCTGATATACGTTGCCGATCTCAAATATGATAGAATATTGGAAGATAAGATGGATCATCTATCGTGTTTCTCAGGTTGATATTTTATATTTCTTTTCATTTTTGTAATTCTATCTATTATTATTATTATTGATATTTTTCATCTTATTTTTAGGTGGAATGTTTGCTCTAGGAGCAAAAACTATGAAAAATTCATTTTCAGATAGATATATGGAATTAGCTCAAGGATTAACAAATACTTGTCATGAAAGTTATGACAGATCAACGACAAAATTAGGTCCAGAAGCATTTAGGTAAAATATTTCATTATATATATATATATATATATATATATATATATATATATATATATATATATATATATATATATATATATATATATTGAGTTTACAATATTTCATTTATCAATTTCATTACAGATTTAGTGAAGCTGTAGAGGCTAAAGCTTTAAAAAGTAATGAAAAGTATTATATTTTAAGACCAGAAACTATTGAGAGTTATTTCGTTTTATGGAGGTTAACTAAAGATCAAAAGTATAGAGATTGGGGTTGGGAAGCTGTTCAGGTTGATTTTTAATCAGTTACACAATATATACATACCTTACTTATTATAAATATATTAATTAATATTTCAGGCTATAGAAAAATATTGTAGAGTCGACGGTGGATATACAGGTATAAGAAATGTATATTTAGAAGAATCTCCTAAAGATGACGTTCAACAAAGCTATTTCTTAGCTGAAACATTAAAAGTAAATTTATTTTCATTATTTGATATAATTCAATTAAAAATTGTTTTCGAGTGACCTGTGAAAATATTGATTTTCTTACCTTTTTCAGTACCTCTACCTCTTGTTTTCGGACGATTCATTAATATCTTTTGATGAATGGGTGTTTAATACTGAAGCGCATCCTTTGCCTGTAAGAGGCAATCCATTCTACAGGGAAGCACAATAAGTGTTATATGTAAATTATATATGCCAAATATATCAAGAAAACTGTTAAACAATTAATTACGTTTACTTGTTGTGTATATAATAAGCTTTTCATTGTGATTTACGAATGGACGAAGAACACGATGATTTTTATTTGTTTTTTTTTTTTGACTGATTACATTCACAATGTGAAGTGCTTAAAACATTACCATGCCAATTTTTAAGGTCTGTGAAAGTTTGTTTGAATTTATTATTATATGTTTAAAAATAACATTTAAAAATAAAAAGAATGAAATGAAAGCGAGAGTAAAACTTAAAGTTATTCATGTTAGTGATAAAATATGTGAGAATGATGTCATGTAAATATATGTTCCATAATGAAAATGTATATTTAGAAAAAATCAGTATGTAAAGATATGGAAAAAAATATTTGTAGCTTATTCGTCTCTGTTATTATTCATATTTTATACGATTATTTAAATGAAAACTACTATAGATGAATAATAAATAGTAAAATAATATTTTTAGATAAATTAAAATGAACTTCTTGACTGATTTTATGGGTAATATTATCCATAGATGTAATTTTTCACTCTAGTGATTATTTTTGTGGCCGTGGATGCTACGGCTGTAATATATATATATATATATATATATATATATATATATATATATATATATATATATATATATATATATATATAATAAACTCATGTTATATGAAGTGTCATGTAAAATATTTATTGATAACTTTTATTTTTATTAATAACTAGAATATTTGTAGATTTCAATCTCGTACAAAAATTCTTATCTTATCAAAAAAAAAGTACTATTCTAATGCATTCTTATGTAATACGAGTAATTACAAAATACTGATTTTTTTATTAGATTTATATACTTTCAATAATTGTTGTTATGGAGGCATTCGCGTTAAAGTTATATCAATAATGATATTGTGAAGAATATTTTTTTTCATATACAATTATTATTGATAGTATATAAATTTATATTTCAATAGCCATTGGCATGAGATCAATGTTGAACATACTGAAATATTATGGCCAATGTAGCTATTTTTTATAATAAAATATTTATAGAAATCCAGCTAATATATATATTTAAGAAAATCATTTGATAATGAGGCCATATAAATGAATAAATCATAACAATTACACATGTATAAATAATATCATAAAATAACAAATTGATAAATAAATTTTAAAACTGAACTATTTTCAAAAATATCTAAAAACTGTATTCGTATTCTAATTAACCTCATTTTTTGTATGTTTGTCTTTATTATACTATTATTATTACTGATGATATTTACCAATTGTTAATTTTTTTTTTGTTTTAATTTAGATTAATAATTAAAATTAGATAAATTAGTGAGACTGGATGAAAAAAAAAAGCTAGGAAAAATTGTAATATATGTATATTTAAATTAATTCGAATTTCATTTCAAAGCATTGTGTATAAAATTAATATATCCAAATTAAATTGAGTATGTATGTAATCTTTTTTTTATATATTTAATTTTTTGTGAATATTCTTTAAGTCATTATTAAGTAGTAATTTTACGTTTAGAGCTCTATTTAAAAAAAGGTGAACCTTACACATTCTATAATTCGATATCTTTATTATTTTATATAATATATTGTGTGTGTGTGTGTGTGTGTGTGTGTGTTCTTAAATCTATCCTTAATACTCCATTCACTGCCGATATAATTTTGTTCTATTATTCTTTTCAAAAATAAAACGTAAAATATTTATAATGAAATTTAAAATGTGGCTATATTTTTTCGCAAACAGTTAATATTATGGAGTAAAATTTTATTATTTTTCATATTGAAGGTATTTAATTGAAAACAGTTAAGAAACACTGATTTATTCTATAAATTTGTTGGTATATAATATTTATTTCTTTAACTAAGGCATTCTCAAATATATATCTAAATTCTATAATATTCAAAGTACTAATTGCAGAATTTTTAAATATAATTATTATTAGTAACATTTTAATATTAATTTTCTTCAGTTATGCATCTGTTTATTTAATATTCATATTAAAATATTAATTTTTAAATATACTGGATGCTGATTGTCTTTCGCCAAATATATGTATTAAAAAATATATATTAATTACAAAATAATTGAAAAAATATTAACACAAAAGTATTATCATTTATACTGTAAGGTCTACCAAACATTCTTAATATTGTATTTTATATAAAAAAAATTGTTAATTTTTTTAGTATTAAAATAATTTAATTACATTCAATTGGCATTTGATAGTAGAAATTTTTATGAATAAAACACATGTCCAATATTCATATTTTGCCAAAAAATAAGTAAATAAATAAATAAAACGAAGTGGCCTATTGTTTTAAATCAAATGGGAAAATGTTTAAAATGTTGTTTATTAATTGTTATGTTTAATAATAATGTGTATATCGATTGCTTTTTTTTATTATTATTATGAATGTGTTCAATTTAACGTGAATTATAATTTAAATACTTTTAGTAAAAACACATCGCAAATATTTTCACGACTATTAATTTCTCTCACCTTTTATGTTTTATGATATATAAATGTGCGTTGTATTTATATATATATATATATATATATATATATATTTAGATAGTCATTATGAATAATCCCCATTATTTTTTAATTATTACACCATATGATATTTTTATATGTTTTATTATTTACACAATATTTAATTAATTTGTAGCGATTGATTTTTTTTACCTCATATTCATAATAGGATTCAGCTTTTTTTATATTATTATTATTATTATTATTTAATAATTACATTGGAATTATTTATAAATTCGTACATAAACCAAATTTTAATAAAATACAAATCATATACAATTTTCCAACTGTTTATATATAAAATTATCAATTTTTCTAATATGAATTTATTTTGTATTGTTGCAAAATGACAATCCTATTTTAGAATATTTTATATTATTTATATAGATCAATTTATATATTAAAGTTCGACTATATAATAATACGATTTCGAAAAAAAAATGCTGGATCCTATGTAAAATTTTGATTTATATTTTAATTTGATAAAGTCGCTCAATTACAAGGTAATAATAATTACTAGCGATGTATGAATGTCACGTAATTATTTTAGTACGCTAAAATGCATTTATTTTATCTGTAATTGGTCTGAAAATGTTGTATCTTTTAGATGTAAAAATGAAGAAAAAAAAATCTAAAATTGACTCATGATGACATCGCTAATTGATTCTTTACTAATTTTGAACAAATGTAGTATTTTTCTTAACACACATAAATTTTATATTTTAATACATATATATATATATATATATATATATATATATATATATATATATATATATATATATATATATATATATTCAGTTGTTAATATACTGTCAATTGAAATTTTTATGTTTTGAAAATTGGATGTAAAATATTTTTATCCAATTAAATGACCCTATTATATATACCTTTTTATTTTATTTTATTTTATTTTATATTGAATACTACACATAGTAATTTTATTAGCATGTGTCGCATCTAGTTTTGTGATATAAAATATATTTATTATTTCAGAAAATGACTTTTTTTTAATATTCACCATCCTCAATTATTCCTTACGATAATTCTAATTATTTTTCACAATATTAAATATCTTCTAACATTATCATTTCACAATCTTTAATATTCAATTAGTTTCCTCTGTGACTGTAAAACTGATTTTTTAACATTTAATCTGTTAAATAGAAATTAATCATATTTTAAGAGCGGTTAATTACTTGCCTTCCATACAAAATTTACGTATAATATAATATCATTATAAATATATATTTAAAGCATCTGGTAGACTAAAAATTAAAATTTATACTTAGTTCTTTAGATCTTTATCAATCATTTAGTGAAAAAAAAATTATTTACTTATTCATAATAGACAAATTGAAAACTTGGAACAATAAATATTACCGGTTTATTAATTATAACTTTAATCGATTATATCTCTAGTTATATAATATAATAGACTAAATTGTGATTATAAAAACAATACAAATTAAACCTTGACCTCAAAAATAATCGCTTAGAAAAAAAAGAACGTTTAGTAATAAATCAAGACAACAAATTGCACTATAAAAATCAATCTTTCTCTCTTTTTTTTCATATTAATTCATGATTTCGTTTCATGCCATAATATTCCAATATATATTTTTGAATGTCCGGTTATATTCTCTAATTAGAACATACTGTTTATATTGCGGAAAAGCAAGTGTATGTAATTTGAGTGCAACCTTGACCAGCCCATATTTTATGACTCGTAATGCATAAATTTTACGTGACCCGTTGTTGTCCTTTTTTTTTATTTTATTATTATTATTTTTGGTCTGCATAACCTTCCTTCCGTCCACACCCTAGAAAAGGTTTAGGCGTAAACACAATTTAGAATCTGTGCTAAATACTCGGTTAAAACCTCAATTTTGTAACGTATAATTAATATGTAGTTTAATGAGAATGATGTTCAATATACTGAAAATTGAATTTAATTCGTGAAAATTTTATCTATTTTATTATAAATGTTAAAAATTTGAAAAGTTTTGATACAATCATAGAAATTTATACAATACAATATATAAGCATTTATTGAACAAATCCGTAAGAACGATAAATTAATTAATATTACAATGATTGACAAGTTAATTAGAAATATCGTCATCAATAAAATACTTTAATAAGTAAGGTTTATTTTTTTCTCGATATTTGCCATATTTTTGTATGATTATTATTAGTTTTTTTTAATAATAAATAATCGTGTATCTTTATATAAATATATATATATATATATATATATATATATATATATATTTGTTTGCAATATCCACGTGTATAGATGTTAATTAAAATATCTCTCAATAATTCGTTATTTATTGTATGGTTCAAAATTTTGTGTGACATCTTCAACGTTGATAACGGTTAATGGACTAGTATAAAATTTCCATTTCTATAAAATTCTTCGTTCATTTTACGTAAATAATTTACGATTACGATTCTTCCTTTCACTTGATATTCGTGCTCGACTAATTGATTTCGTATATAAAATGTTCGAATATTGAGATAACGCGTTCTGATTACATATTGAACGTCACACATTTTTGACTATACGATAGAAATTCCATTGATTGAATTTTTCATTATGTGAACGTATAATCAAAACAATCTGTATATCGAAGAATTTTTATTTAAAATCAAAAAAGATCGTATAAAATATTAATTTCGGTCATATATAATGTAATATAATATGTAAAACTTGCTTCTAGTTTCATTATTTTCGAATTAAAAATTATTTCATAATATTGAAAATAATTAAAATAGTATTAGAATTCGATCATAAGATTATAAATTTGATTTAAAAAATCATCACTTAAAAATTTCAAATAAAAACTCGAACTCATATTTACTATTTGCATTTTTTATTATTACTTTTATATATCATAATAACTAAATTATTGAGGTGCAAAAATTATTAGAATGTAGTTAATTTTTTATATCATTATATAAAGTCATGGCTGTGAACTTTTGAACTTTTCAAAATTTTCATATTATGGCAAATATGTAAACCTCTCACTAATTATAACTAAAAAAATATAAAAACTATATTTCAATAAAGATAATATCGTATTATATTTCTTTTATAGATATAGAAAAAAAACAATAATAAATATATAATATTTTTAATCCGTTTCACGCTTGAAAAAAATATAATGAAATTACGCAAAGCCGCCATTATTTTTAGTTAAACTGCAATCAACATTTTCTTAAGACAGTTTTTAGATCAGGGATATCCAATAAAAATTACGCATTGATAATAATTTTAAAATATCGTATTTTGATGCATATATATTCAAAGTCATATCATTCAAAATTTTTATTATTGTCGAAAATATGTGTGAAAAATGGATCAAAATATTATATTTAAATATTTTATTTCTAAACTATTAATAATAAATAGATTCGTAACATTATTTGTATATAACGATATATAATATCTATTTATTTTTTTAAATGAAAAAAAAATTGATAATAGATTGAGAGTCTCTGACACTGAAAATGAAAAAAAAAGAAACCCATTAATAATACCGAATAGTCGATTTTCGAATGCAACGTCACGGTTCAGACAATGACGACGTATTTTGGAATCGCGAAATTGAATGACGTACCTTGAAATCGATTCGAGAAACCCGATCGTTCTTTTAATTGAATTAGGACTTTATTACTGTTTCGTGCGTGATATCACTTTGTGATTTTAAAGTGATCGTTTCTTTATATATATATATATATATATATATATATACACATATATGCTATTTTCTATTCCTATTCTATAGCTGAAACAAAAATTGAATTATCGTAAATAATTTTTCAGATTTATATATATATATATATATATATATATATATATATATATATATATATATATATATAATACAAAACTTAAAAATAATATCTTATTTATATTTTATTATAAAAAAAAATATTCGTTGAATATTTTATATCTATCTTTATAGTGCGTTTCGATTCTTTTCCGGACGCCTACTCGTTTTCAAACAGATATGTTTATAAAAGACGAAGTATCTTTTCACGGTTTAAATACGATGAAAAAAGAAATATAACGATAGATATTCTTTACAGTTTACATTCGATGGAGATGAACTCGCAGAAGACTTATTTCGTAATTTGATCTTCTTATATATATTTTTAACTAATAAAAAAATGGTGAAAATTTTATATCATATATAAATTCAATACTAAAAGTATATACGATTTGTACCTACATGCAAAATAACTAATATGCACTAAAAGTTAACAATAAATATACGATATCTAATTGGTTATTATGCGTCCAATCAAAATCTACAGAAACAAGCATGTCTATATATTCATTATATCATACATAATTTAGAATTTTCATTAATAAATATTATTGTAATAATAATAATAATAATAATTGTGAATTAATTATTATCATTGTTATATAATAACAATAAAAATAATTTAAAAATCCCGCTATAATTGAATATATATATATATATATATATATATATATATATATCGCATGTGCTATGCAGAGATTCAATGAATTATTCATAAGAAATCTTGCATAACTAATTTTTGAATTTATCTATTGCACGATGTATTATTTGCTATTGTGATTCACATTGTAATAATATTATATATATATATATATATATATATATATATATATATATATATATATATAATTATAATATATTATAATATAATGTCGAACGAAAATGTGTCGGGCGCCATTGTTGTGTAAAAAAATAAAATGTTGCCAGTTTAAATAATTATATTGTATATATATAAATTATTTCTAATTGGGCATTTTTTCATATATATATATATATATATATATATATATATATATATATATATATATATATATATATATATATATATATATATATTTATAATATGATCATGATAGTTATTTTATAATTATTTATTAATAAATATCGAAATTAAATCATCTCAACTTTTACTTGAAATCATAGCAATGCTTTTGATGACCTTGACAAATGTCAAATGCGGCACAAATTCATGATTATATTTTTTATTTATGAAAATTAATTTGAACGAAAATATTAATAAATATATTGATTATTAATGTAATTATTTTTGTAAAAATATTATATTATATTTCACGTTTTAAATACCATTCACGACTCATTTTTTTTTTATTAAAAAATAAAGTACGATCAAACTTATTAAATAAAACATATTAATGATAAGGAATGTCGTGAAAAATATGTAATTTAAAAATTAAAATAAATAAAAATATATCAATATTCTATATATTAACAGAACTAACTTTTCATTTACATAGAAATTAAATTTTCATATTTAACATGAACTTTATTACAATAGAAAATTATATTATTCAATTTTAATAATCAAATATAATGTAATAAATATTCATTATATAAGATTTAAATATCAGAACTGAGATTACATTCGTTATTATTTTAATGAAAATTGTTTTCGCATTATGAATGAAAATTATAAATTAATTTCAGCGTATTAATTTATAATAATTATATTCAATATATTATATTTTATATACAGTTTTTTATTAAACAATACTAAATAATATTAATTAGACGATTTTATATATTTAAGCGTACTTTATATAATATATATTACAATATTATGAAGGCGTTCTATTTTACAAAAATTGAATAAATTATATATATATATATATATATATATATATATATATATATATATTTTTTTTTATTTTGCGTTAATAATCAATATGACAGACGAGTGGTTCAATTATCGCTAGTTGTAATTTAATAGTTGTTATATAAAATTTTCATGGCGAACTTCCTATGGTTAACGAGTCAATTTGAGAATTCTAAAATTACATGAAATTAACGTGCGTCGTTTAACCCAAATTATATCTATGATGAACGATTGCTGGGAAAAAATGTCGTAAAAAAATAATTTTTCCGCGAAAATTTTAATTTCTATTTAAAACGCGTGTCTTCTTATATTATATAATTTATTTAAAAATAATAATAATCACGTTTTTAATTCGTTTTCAAATATCACAAATTTAATATTTCAGCAGTGAAATAGCGCCATCTAACGTATATTTATAAATGTGGGAGTTTTTTTTTTTTGAAATTATAATATTAATGTTTTCAAACAGGGATAAAAAATTTGTGGTCTTTTATGTTGTTGTGTGATGTGTTTTTTTTTTGTTGTATTTTATATCTGATATGTTTTTCATTTTGACGTAAATATAAAAATTTGCGGTTTTCAAAGAATAAATGCGACTTTTTGTTTTTATTTCTAAGTCAAATAAATTAAAATCAAATATCTAAATATTTTTGATGGATTTTATATATTTTTTTTTCTTTTGTTTAATATGAAACTTGCTGAAAAATGATCTTTAAAAGTAAAAAGGTTCTTCACTTCTGTCTTATATTATACGAAATATTATCAGCACATCGACTTACAATATTATGAAAATTAAACTAACATTTATACAGGAATATTTATAAGATTTTTTCAATTTAAAATTCTAAGTTTTAAAACGTATAAAATATACGAATATAAAAATGTTATTACATTTATAATTTATTTTAAATGCCATAAATTATAATTTCAATTCTAAGAAAATCTAGTATAAAAATATTATTATTTTTTAAATAATAATATAAAATTATATTATTCTAAATATAATATGTTTTTTTTTAATATAATATATATTTAGATTGATTTTAATCAATCGAAAAATCGCTTCTGCAACTTTATAGATTCGATCGATGATTGATATGTATATAGAAAATTTTTCGCGAAAAATGAAAAAGTTTGAGAAGCGCTAGACGAAGTTTTTCGTAGATTTTCTAGCGTCGAATGCAATCGTGGCCAATTCGCGGTCGCCATTCAACAACGGCGGTCGCCTTTTTCGAACGTTTGGATCGTTTTTGTTTGTTGTTTGTTTTTTTATTTGTTTGGTTTTTATTCATCTTCCAATTCCGACTTCTTAATTTGTTCGTCTATTCGACCGTCGACCGGCGGAAACGTTGCTTCGCTTCGACAATACGCAAAAATAATCGAACTACAGTGATAATTCTGTACGTAAAAAATAAAAAAAATACTCTATAGATATTTCATATATCTTAATTTTTTTTTCAATTTTTCATCAATAAATAAATTTAAAAATAAAATAAATATAATATATATATATAATTTTTAAATATTTTTTTTCCACGAAATTTTCATATTTATTTACGTCTATTTTTATATAACTGACAATAAAGATATTATTAAGCGAGTCTCTCTCTCTCTCTCTCTCTCGTATCCAAATAATTATTCTCTTTAAGAATATTTCACAATTTAATAATATATATATTTTACTTATTTTGATCTTATTTTCTTTCATAGCGAATTTATTATTTCATTTTTAGAACGTTCATACCGCGTTTGACATTTGTTCGTCATTCGCTGAAGATGAGGCGTCGCAGTCTCTTTTTAGCCGTTCTCATCTCATGTAAGTTATCTTTTATTATCATAATTATTATCGTAAATGATTTATGATTCGTTCTTTTATATTTCTTATGCTAAAAGAATTTTGCGTAATCTTATTGTTATGATAAATATACGAAATGTCACTTCCTAAGCGTTCTTTTAAACGCTATATATATATATATATATATATATATATATATATATATATATATATATATATATATATATATATATGAGTTATTGTATTAATTTATTTCCGCTCTATTGTTAAATTATACTAATATTTTTCTATTGTATATTTAAATTTTTATGTTCTCACATATTGCGTTAAATATTATATTTAACAGCAATAGTCGTCCAAAAATATATTTTTTTTTAAATTTTATATATTATGTTAAAATAAATATACATTTTTATTTATAATTCAACGTAAATAAACTAATTAATGCATGTATAAAATATAAGAAATCAAAATGTGACTTTTTTATTTTATACGATTAGATATGTCAAAATATATAATTATTATGATAAATTTTTGATATTATATATTTTTAAACTGATAAATTATTCGTATATTGTTTATCAACTATTGAAAATAATTAAGACATTTACTAAATTACAAGTTCGTTATTTAATAAAGCAAAATATAATATTAAAAATTAGTTATTCAAATTAATATTAAAATTTTCTATTCATACTGTAACATTTGATTAGCCGTTATGCAATTTCAGAAAGTCAAAATGTACTAATTAAAATAAAATAAAGTAGTTGTATAAATTTTGGAATTAAATCCCAATAATGAAGTAAAAAATCTTATATATATATATATATATATATATATATATATATATATATATATATATTTTAACAATAAATTTATAATGTATAAAGTCATTTAAAAATTGCATATATATATTTTATTATATAATGTAGCGTTTTAACTATAGAATAAAAATACAAAATATAATAAATTACGCTGCTAAAATTACAATTGTATAATAAATAGATTTAAAATTGTGTTATATTTGTACTTTAACTAGAGAAATAACTACAAATATTTTTATTAAATAATATAATTATTTTTCTATAAACATAAAAAAATAATAATAAAAAATATATGTACTATATTTTCTTAAAAATTCAACGAAACTATTTATACACATACACACATTATTTTTAGCTAAAGAAAATATTTTACATAATTATATATTATATATATATATATATATATATATATATATATATATATATATATATATATATATATATATATATATATATATATATATATATATATATATATACAATAGTGATTCATTTTGATTTCGTAGTGTGACAACTTATTCACCGACGTAAAAGATAGTCATAAAATAGAATGAACCATGAGTGACGGTGACAGGGGTCATCAAACTTTTTTTTTCTACCCAGTATCAGTTCATTACTTGAACACACACACACACACACACACACATACACAAATTGAAAACTTTAATAATCGAGAAGAAAAGCGTGAAAATTTAATAATTCAACACGAACAACTCGCGTCGAACTTAAATTACAATCATGCAAATTTTATATAAACACACGATACTTGTTATATTTTATAATATTTATAATTAATGTATGTATTCTTCATATTCATACATTTTTTTATATGATGTTTTATATGTATTATGACATTTCGACGTTATTAATTCGGGTCGATATTAGTAGCTGAAACGAGCTTTTTTTTTATTATTATTATTTCTTCAATGTGAAAATGTCAGTATCACATTTAGGCCTCCCTCGTTCTAAAAGCTCATTCTTCGTTTTCTTGTTTTCCCTTGTTTAACCTTTTCAGTCGAATTTTCGCCGAACTATCATTCTATTTATTTTTAATTTTTTTTTTTGTACATTGTCTATTATATTTCGTCGGTTTGTTTGTACTAATTCTACTTTTTTTTTCCTAATATTTGTATATTTGTCAATATGTTCTAAAATTTAAAATAAATAATATTGAATATGAATTAGAATCCATCGGAAATGAAGCATAAACTGTATAACTGTCATATATGCATTTTGAATATTAATGAGTTACATATTTTTTGGTTGAAATATTTATTACATATTTCCCGTGATAATTTGATTTTTTTTCCAATATTGAAATTGTTTATTTTCCGATAGATTTTATTGCAGTTTAATGATAAATAAAATTTGAATATTTAAATGCGTTTTTATACACGTGTTTAGAAAATTTACTTTCTTTCTATATTAAAAAAAAATTGTTCACGAATAGATTCATTACATTTGCATAACTTTTTAATATAATTTAACTGATAATTGATACCTAGCATTTTTATTGAATTTTATCATAATTTGTCTTTTAGATATAACATTTTTTTCAACGACAGATAAAATCTTAATTAATAATATGGATGTAAATTTTTATGATATATAAAAACATTAATATACCATATATAATATCATTAAGCATTATTAACCTTGTCACACAAGACTTCTGATTATAAATATTTTTCAATTTAAAACTATATATTTATTTCAACTTATATATTTATTAAACTGAAGTCTTGTGATTCCTTTTCTTCTCTTAAATTGAAAAATCATCTTTAAAAAATATCGTGAAAAATCACTTTAAAAGAAATTACATGTAAGAGTTCATTGACAATGAAGTTGTAATATATAGTGAAATCTTATATGACAACAATCTCACTATATTCTGAAGAAATTATATATAATTATAAATATTTATTATATTTTAAATTTAAATCGTTGTAGTACGAAAGTAGATATTGTATAATATATATATTTTTTTCCATTTTATCTACAATATTGAAGACTAAAAAAAATAATATTAAAAAAAAAATGTTGACATATAAATTTTAACGGTAACATTTATATATGGTATGTATGAAAAAAATATAAAATATATGTGTATGTTCATAAGCAAAATGAAGTCACTTAAATATAGATTGTGACAACAATTGACCTCAACCGTGAATGATACCCGTTAATTAACTAAATCTAATGTTACTGTTTGCTACATGGTTCCAACGAACAAATTGAAATATTACCCCAGTTATTAAGATTAAATAATATACGACCGTCGATTTTTACTATCGTTTTTATGAACGCCCCCACCCCCAACCCCTATTAATTGGCATATATGTATATCGTATAATAATAAAATATATATATATATATAATAGATTGATAATCGCAATATCGCGACGCTCTTCTTAATGTTTCAATTTTGCCCTTTTGTATTTATTATTATTATTATTATTGCTGCTTTTTCCTTTTTTCGTCCGAGAAAAACGCATTTTCGTGATTGGTTTTTCCATCGTCGCTACAAAAATATAAGAGATATCAAAAAAAAAAACCTTCACAAAACTTTGCGTGACGAGCCAAGCCTTTCTATCAAGCTTAATGATGAGGTTGTTTTTTTTTCTATTGCTATTTCCAGGAAAAATATTAAACGATGATACACCTTTAATGATGAACGATTTAAATTTTCAACTATAATTCTGTATGAAAAAATTTTATGAAGAAAATCGTTCGTACCATTTAAATGCGTGCCAATTTGACGATAAAAAGTGTCTAATGAATGACTATATAATATAAATATTTTTATTCGTAACGATTTTATTGCATATTATATAAAGCAAAAATATCTTTACTGTGACATCATTAAAAAATTATCTCATAAAGTCGATTAATTAAAATAATTAAGTTTTTCTTAGAAAATATTTAATTCATTAACGATTGAATAATATAATTACGAGATAAATTATATATTTTTTTTATTTATTTACAAACATTATATATATATATTTTTTTTTTTTGAATGATTATTTTGAATTGTTGTTGATATATTATCATAATGGAAAATAACGGTAGCCTCATTAAGACTTATATGAGCTGAAATTTTAGGGAAAATATGTCAAAATGAGCACTTGAACAAATATTAAATGAAGTCATCCGACGAATGCATAGTGAATTTTGTAAAAATGTAAATTTATTTATTGCCTAATCGCACATAAAACGCTCGTGTTGAAGTTACATGTTAATTCCTGTATTTGCATATCTATAAAAAAAATAACATGTATATTCACTGAATTCTAGTAATTTATTTAATGAGTATTTTGTTGTTTATATATATTTTTTTACTTTTAATATTTCGTAATTTTCGTTCTATATTTTTTAATAACAAAAAAAAAACATAAACATATCTTTATATGCGTTCAATAATTATTGATATTAGTTAAAAATATGAATTAAAAAAAATATTTATAATAGTGTAAATAGTAGATCTTATTATGTATTATATTGATTTTAAATAGATGATATAGAATAGTGGTAGTCTATATATGGCACATCATACGATTATGAATAGTGCATTATGCTTTAAAGATAATAAAGATATATTCCAAAAAAAAATTTTTTTGAAGACGAAGAAGAAGATCTTCAAAATATCCATCCAAACTGTAAATTTTGTGGTGCTTTTAAATCAAATATCATGAAATTGCATGAGAAGTAAAAAAATATATTACACTCCTGTAATATAAAATTTATACTATATAAAAATTAGATATTATACAATTATTACACATTGATTCTATACTAGAAATATAATATAATATAATAAAAGTAGATTAAAAAAAAATAAATATTCAAAATATCGCAGAAAAGTGACGAAAAATCAAATTGTTCATTTTTATGTTTGTTTTTTTTTTTGCTAAAATATTCATAAGTGAGAATTATAATTGCATACGTTACAAAGACCAACTGTGGCCATTCAATTGGCCGTTATTCGTTTTACAGTTTCTCTTCAATAGTAAGACTCTTTGTTAATTTATAATTAATTGCGAATACTGTGAGGTCAAAGGAATTGAAACGCCGAGACGCAAAACGAGACTTTATTATAGCGATTGCATATATATATATATTTTTTACACATTTATTACTTAATATAATTAAGCAACGCTCTAAATATATATATATAAGCGAAAAAAAAATTAATCAATTTTATCGTATTTTTCCGTAATATTGAATTAAATATTAATCTAACGCCAGACTCGCCATCTTGTTAATCTATTGACGTTCGTTATAAATACATTATATTTATTTAACATCTCGTCTGAATGAATATTTAATTATAATTTGGGGTACGGAAAGTGGCGGCAGGGGGGGGTGAGTAGAATTATTAAAAATAGTGAATCATATATATAAAAAATCTTCCCCCGTTAAATAAAATGACACGTATTTTATGATTGAATCACAATTATTTTTACACTAGTCACGTATAAATTATTTCAATAATTTTATTGTAATGTGATTATTCATGATAATGATTCGAATTACGACTGTGGCGAAATATATATATATATATATATATATATATATATATATATATATATATATATATATATATATATATATATATATATATTTTTGCTATTTGAACGACTAATTTCGAACGCTGCACTTTTAAAAACGAACAAACAAAATTATTATACTTAAGATTGTATAATGACGAATTTGAACGCAAAGTCGAACGTATATTTGAATCGTAATAGTGTTTATCTGAGGTGTTAAATCAAAATTTTCATCCCGACAATGATGCGTTTAACATTCGAAAATTCTTAGTCACCCCGTACACGTTACGTGTTGAATTTAAATTAGAATCATCTGTTAATGAATAAACTGATGGAAAGATTCTAAACATCCTTTTCAATAATATCACAAGAATACTAATCAAAAGGAAATACCACTGATATATATCTCAGTAATAAATATATACGTAATTTATAGACCATAAATTTTAGTTGATTTATGATTGTTTATACGTATTTTTAGTACTATTTTTTATATATATATTTTATGTGTCGCATTATTTTTATATTAGATAATCGTATATGGAAACCGTTAGATTTTATAATGTGTATGAATATTCAAAATGCATATAAATAAATATAGACAATCGTTGACTAATCGCTGTTGCAATTTACGTGATATTTTTCAATCTGTCATTGATATCGAAAAAAAGATAGATTTTTAAATTTTGAAATTCAGTAAATTATAATCATAATATATTTTGAATAAATATTTAAAAAGTGTGCAAAATTGATGACCCATCATTAAACTTCCGACACCAAAAGGGTTAAAATAATATAAATTTACACGTTTAATATCATTGATATACATATATATATATATAGAACCATAATCAATTAAAATCGCTAATCAGAATCAATTTCTTAGTAGATAAATTATATCATTAACTTTAATAACATTTACTAGAAATCCTTGATTTTTTTTTCATATATAAATATTTGATTTTCTATTACATTCACAATTTATACTTTAACAATGAAAATCTAAAGTCGTTCTATAAATAGTTTTAATACGTAAATCGCTCTATATTTTCTATTAAAAGATGTATACGTATATATATTGATATTCTACTTTGATTTCACACACACACACACAAATTTTTTTTATCCAATATTGTGATTCACGGCTCTGATTCGTGCCACTTGTACCAAAGTGGACCTATTTTTGATTAATGACTAAAAGCAATCGGATCCCTGTTATAATGTTCGCATTTACGTAAATCCCATAATAGACCACAAAACATTAATCGTCAACCAACAGCAATAAAAAGAGACACCCTTTTGTATTCAAATAGTTGAAAAAAAAACTTTTTCTTTGTACATCGAAGATTTTTTTTTTACTGAAATTAAATATAAAATATGTCGTCTAATGTCCTTGATATTGAAATTTTAGTAGTGCATTTTAATATCAATAACAAGTTGTTTCATGTTTTTTCCGGATATTAGTCAATTTTCCTATATACACATATATATATATATTTGATATATAATATTTTTACTATTATAAACTCATTATACAATCACATAATAGCAAATAATCCATCTAAAATCATTTATAAATTTGTTTACATCGTTTAAAATCAATTTTTATCATTCTGTATTAATTTCGTAAAATTTCAAATAAAAACTAGATTATATTTTGCATTGTCAATTATCAATTGTGAAAATCATTAATGCATCGTGATAAATGTATTAAGTAATT